>JAJVDI010000031.1:0-113673 GCA_022701445.1 Hortaea sp. C3G1500-4 | reverse complement strand
TTAATAAGATCAAGTCTACATAGTAGTAAAGATTCGTTGCTTAGGTAAACAATTGGTCTTGGCTCCTCGTTACCTCTGCGAAAGGTCTTAAAGCGTTCCGCATCTGCTGTAGCTCTCGTGCTCAAATTTCATACGCTGTCGCTTGTACAGGAAATCCATCACACGAAACCCTGAGGTAGCGGCATCAACAAAAGGTTGCGCGAAAAATGCCTTCAATTCCAAGGCACTCGCAGCCGACCATCGTGGGAATCATACCGCTCACAAACGAGGGTCTTGATGCCGAATTGAGATTGATAGAAGATGTTGAAAAGTCACTTCATGCGGGGTTTCCGGAGGGGAAAGTCGTTATGCTACCAGACTTTGTAGTTGGTGCCAGGTCCGCAGGATTGCTGCATGGCACAACTGTACATCTTGGAGCACGAGACGTATCTGTTGGGAATTGCAAGGCAGAAAGTGGAATACCAGATGCAAAAACCCTCTCCGATATAGGAGTGGAATTCGTTGACGTATCTCAAGACGACAACAAGATCAAACAAAAAACAGAAGAGGTGGTAAAAAATGGCATGAAGCCTCTTCTATGTATGAAGGCGTTCGCAGAGCCAGGCCCTGCCTCACAACAGTTTTCTCGTGCGTACGACATTCTTTTGGAACAGGTGAAGGCTGTAGTGGGTACAATGCGCCCACGGGAGCTAGTAATATTACGTGAGGCTTTTTACAGGCCGCGTAATACACAAAAAACCATTGAGCACGATGTTGAGAGCGAAGCCGAGAGCACAATCCAGCTGGTAAGGTCCACGCTGCAGAAGAAGCAGCTAGTCGACGGTGTTGATATTAGTTCAAGATGGCAAGTCAATGCCTTCGGTCGCTACAGCACAGGGCAACCAGTTTTATCGCCATTATTGTACATGGTGCTGGTAATTGCCAAGAAATTCGAGCAGAATGACATGATGAGTAGTATAGCGTATAGATTTCCACGTTTACAATTGAAAACGCAATGGAAGAACTGTCACTTTCAAGGTCAACATCTGTCGTACAGCGTAGCCAAATCTGCGTACGAAGAACAGAACATCTCATTAGACCTTCGCCAGAGAATACAATGCGCACTTACGCGCATTTCGTACATCTTGTAGCGATTGGCCGAGCTTTGTCCGCTGATCAGAAGGACAAGGGAGCGGCCATGAGACACATCTAGAGCTAAGAGGCACGGCCAGCATACATAAAGGGAGCAGAACAGTCTCAATGTCCCTATCAAAAGCATATACGGACACTTCCCCTGTTACTAGTGTTGGTACAGTGTTGGCTTCCGGTCGCAATAACTTCGCACAAAGGGATGGCAGCGAGCTTCCACACGTAGGGGTCCCACTGGCATGCGGATCATGGTGTTGGGACAGAAGCTCGCTAATCTTCTCTGTGCTGGCTAACAGGGTAGATCTGCCGCCACACTTGTCGCTATCATGAATTTAACTAGGTCGCCGGTACCGTTCCTTCGTTGAGGATCCGCTCCACAATCTGGATGGCGGACGACCATTGGCCGATTCCACGCTCTTCCCGTTGCTTGAGATCGGCACGCGCGTCTTTTAGTCCTTCAGCGAAATCGGGATACTTGCGGCACTGCATTTGAAGAGATCTCGCGGTGGACTCGAGCGATCGTTCGACGCTGACGTTGTCACCAACGGCAATAGCTTCTCGTAAAGCCGGAAGCATACTATACAGGAGGGAGCCGACCTGTTCCAATCCGGACTGCGCATTGATAGTGTTTTGGCAAAGGTCCCAGAATCGTAGACCAGGTCCAATAGTAGTGCTCGTGACAAAGCTCGTGGTCATGATAATGCCAGCTCTCAAAGTGAGCACAAAATGGATACAGCCGGCGGGAATCTCGATTGCATTTGCCGAATCGCCAGAGATGTAGCCATAGACGCCACCCTGCAGTCGGCCACAAAGGGACTTGAGTTTCGACATTTGTCCGGCTTGACTGTCAAAGAGGCCGAGATTGTGGGGAGTGGGGGGATAAAGGATAAAGAGTTTAGCACATTCCGTGCCGACTTGAGAAAAGGTCTCAAGGCCACAATCTGAGAGAAATTAGCACGGATGTAAAAGAGTCGAAGCATTGCGACACACCGATGTGAAGGTCTGTAACATGCCACTTCATTGTCACAAAGCAGCTCTCATTGCACGGGCTCTGCCGAACGAGATCGGAACGTGGACGCACGGGCTCAATATCAGAAGTCTTGGTAATGGGCATTTCGAGCGAGCGATTCCCGGGCTTGTCCGCTTCAGCGTCGAGGATCAATGTCTCCAGGGACTGTTGCAGCTTTGCTTTGTTCTTGAAATTGGTACAAAGGCCGTCTTCGGTGCTCTTTGCATCGCGTAGCACGCCCGGTGACTTGGCCGCTTCGAGCAGGCGTGATTGCAGGGCGGAGAGCGAAAATGTCTGGTTCAAGTTCTTCCACAAGCGTGGCATGCGGCCGCACGAGGTTCTCCATGCAGCCAGCAGGGCAGAGTTTTCCTTCGCAGTCGTTGTGCCGAATGTGAGGCGATGCAGCCTCTTTTTCCCGGGATCTTGACATTCCTTGAGTGCCAAACCAAGAGCGGGATCCGGACCATGCTTTTCGAGTAGCAAGCTGGGACGAACGTCGAGGCGAAGCCGTTTCAGGCCCTCGTCAGTGCTAATGAGGGGCTCGACTTCAAAATCGGAGTGTCGTCCCCGACTGCCATTGATGTGGCTGCGTAGCTGGCAAAGATTGGGATACTTCCGATAGCAGAAGGGACACTTGATCCAGCGTTCGGAAGGCAAATCGAGCTCGATGCGCTTATGTTCGTGTGTTAGCGCCACCACAGCATGCTCATCAAAGCTGTAGACCGTCTGAACCTCCGACTCTCGAACGAGCGGCTCGGTGAAGGTGGCGTCGAGTGGTGGAACCGGACAGCCGTGGGTCGTGAGGACGAGTCGAGTTTGACCCCCGCTTAAACTCTCCTGCAGAGCCCAGCGGCGATGGTTTGACAGGCGGCTCTGCTTGGAGAAATGCGTGACTAGCTCAAAGAAGCGCCCAATTTTGCCGCATTCGGAGTAGAAGGGGCATTTGCAGTTACCATCGAAGCTCTGGATGCTGATGAGCTGGCGCCGCTCCAGCTGCGATTCTGGTGCCGCAAGCCGCCAAACCAGCCCTTGCCGAGAGGCATACGAGCCATCCTGCCCAGAAGCGGCGTCCGTATTGCCCTTCCACTCTCCACTCCCTTCCGACTCGTTGTCCGACTCGCTAGATCTGTTCTCCTCCCCTGCCGCCCGTTGCCGCATCTCCTTTTTGGCCCGTCGCACGCGCGGATTCGGGGTCGCTGCCAATCGCGGGAGAGCGGCAGCCTGTCGAGATTCTGTCTGCGGACTGGCAGCGCTGGGCGTAAATCGCGCAGCCCTCGCGCGCCGCAGACCTGGTGGGGGGTGCAGCTCGGCCGCAGATGGCGTTCTCGTGCGGGCTACCTTGCGGACTGGCTCTCTAGACCCTTCGCGAGCTCGTCGCTTAGGGCGAAAAGGATACTGCGACCTGTCTGGCGTACGCATCGTCTTTGAATGGTGCCTGGGTTCTACCAGCTGACTGCTCCGTGGGACGAGTTTCGGGCATGGCGCGACGATCTAAAGCCCCCGAACGTTGCGCACTGACCATCGAGCCTCTGGCTTATTCCATCTGGCCGACGGATCTCTCATGATCCACAGCCCACTGGTACGGACTCCTTGGGCTATGAAACGACGATGTAGGCGAGCTGCTGACGCACCGTCAGTGGAATTCCCCATCCCACCTCCATCCCACCTCCATCCCATGGCTACGCTGGCGGTCGAAGTACCCAAAAATCACGTGCCCGACGGCGGCCCCGCGATGCACCAACCGGCACCTCCTCCGCAGCTAAAGGCTCCGCCCTCTCTACTTGCTGAACTGTTCATATCGAGCGGTCTGTCTGGAGCTGGGCGGCTCGACTCCTGTATGTGGTCCGCTCACCTCACTTCCCTCGCACCACCTTTCTAGTCCCAGCTTTGACGAGCGGGGGGCACCCGCCGAGCTTTTTTTTCCCCTTCCATAGCATGAACCATCCGACAATGAGCGCGGGCGGGCGACGTGTCGATGTGACAGCTAGGACTCGGCCGTGACTCCAACGTAGATGACAAGGCCACCTGATGCCAGGGTCGGGCTCTGCTGCCGCTCGGGGATATTGGACGGGATCGCGGATATGTGTGTGTGTTATTTTCCCTTTTTTCTTCTTCTTCCCTTATGGTCCTCGCTGGAGGGTTATGGCGAGCGCTGGGGTTCTTCTCTGCTCGCTGCCCGCTGTTTGCGCCCCTTTGCGCAGCCCGTTACACACGTCTCGCCCCTTGCTTTGGTAAACAACACCCATCGACGCGCTTTTCGCCGCGCTGGGCGGATTTGCGGTCGAGGCGACTGCTGACAGACGCGCACTATGCTTCGCTCCTATTCGGACGTGTTTGCGCAGCACAGCTCGGGCAGAGCTGCACTAACAGCTCTCCACTGGTCCTCCTGGAGTCGCTCACATGCGCAGCAAGCCTCCACGTCGACGTTGCTGCAATTGACCAGTGATGCGTGATGTTGTGTTCAAAGATCAGTCTTCGGTTCTCAAATAGAGGCCGACGGTCTGCTTCCTCCCTTCGCGTCTGGCTAGGTGTTCTCGGCAGTGACGCGCAGCCAGTATGAGATCCCGCCCCAGGCAGCCTGAATCAGGATGCATTCCCAGCCGAACTCCTGCTCGGACAATCTCTGTACTGCGTCTCTCCCCTAATCGCTTTACGTGATCGGGCGCACGGCGGTTGTCCTGCTATTTCATTTCTCAGCTATCATCCGCTGGACTGCTAGGGAGCAGAATTTGTACCGTGAAAGGCTTTTTTTTGTATGGTGTAGATAGATCCTTGTTCACTTCCGCTTCAGCCATGTGCGGGATTGTTGAGCACTGACAGGGGCAAACTCGGAATCCACCAATCGAGGGATGGCAGTACGGTCGTCGCATCTTCTCCCAGTTTTGATCGGTGAGTGTCCTCTCCCTTTCCCCCTTTTCCCAGCTTCTTATCATCCACAACCTCAAGACTAGCGAATATCAGCAGCGAGGAAAAACGGGATAGCTGACGGCAGAGGTGCATCGCCGTGTGAAGGGTAACCTCGCGAAACGAGTTGAAGAACACGGAGCATGAAGTTCTCTGGTTTTACCAACAGCCTGACGGAGACAAAGCAAGAGCGAGATTACAATACTGTCTAGGAAACCCAGAGACAGAATGCAACAGCTGGACATCTGACTCCCAATGCATTCGTTAGTCTACATGCATTCCTTAGAGACTTCTACCTGGTCACGGAAGCCATGCGTTGTGGCTCATTTAAACAGCGAGCTTATAATTGGCCTGTAAAGTTGGCGCCCATAGAGTTGGGAATCCATCCGACTGGCCATGTCCCGACTTCAGAAGCGAGAACGTGTTGGCAAAAGCAAGACGAGTCTTACACTTTGGTACGAGAGGGAGCCACGGTTGCCAAAAGAAGCGCCCTTACCTTTGCTAGAATGGCAGGCTCCCTTAGCACGCGCACGAATGCTGCTTCAACCAAAATCTGGGGACCCATTTCCCTTCGGTCCATCATACGCTCGTTAGTACGCGCCATACGAACGGCCGATGTATGAGAGGATTCAATACTAGACCGCGAACGAGGGCTGTCAGCCGGCTCGGCACCCTGCCTACTAGCGCTACGTAGCAGTGTGAACGGTCTTCCCTGGCGACGACCGCCTACTCAAGAGAATGTCCTGTGGAGGTTTTGGTCAACAAGCGTCATCGACGATACGGCGATTGCAAGACCAATCCGTGATGGCCCACACGAGGCAGCTCCATACTCAATTCAAAGAATATTCCTTGAGAGCGAATGCGCAAGAGCACGTAACGCAAGAGCAGGAGCCCGCCATTTGGATGAAGAACGGTACGGTGTCTTACAACACAACCCATAAGCCATCTTCTTTTCCCGCACATCACAGAACCAGACGTTACTGTGGAGGTACCTACGCCGGCCGGAGCACTGGCTCTAACCCTAAGCAGGGAGTCACGGCACAGGGAACATTTCGTCGTCAAGCAAGAACATCAACGACACTGTCGCGTCTCTTATGGCTATTGCGACACGCGCGATCCATTGCTGCATCCGGACAGAGAGAATTGTCCACCAAGACACGGTGCGTGGCCGCATTGATGGGGTGCTTTGCACCTTTCCCTTAACAAATCGTGCATCCGTGATCGTAGCAGGGCTAGCGAGGTTGAAGTAATTTACAAGGTCTGAGACTGGTCGCCGCTCATTCATAGCTTTCGTTACAATGAGTCGTAACCCCGTCCTGCAAATGGTGGATAAAACATAAGCGACTACGTAGCCGGTAACCGGTCTTTTGAGAACGATACTTATCAAGTAACTTCTACACCCCGACAAGCATCTCTGTTGCGGGCATTACGTGGCTCCTTTCTCGATGCCTAAAATTGTTGGCGAAACGAGAAAACCTGGAACACTTCGCCGCTTCGGTGTGACAAGTAAAAAGTTTTTTGGGTCTACATTTTCCGTCAAAGGTACGCTTCATGACACTACGGCATACCGTGCGATCGTGACGCGATCGTCTTCTTGCTTCTATAGTACAAAAGCACATGTAAGGAGAACTATCAGCGAATTGCTAGCAGGGAGCTTAAAACCCCTTCATCACAAAATAGCTTCTCGTTCAGCACAAGAGAGATTGGTTGTGGATACGAAGTACGTTGCGAGTTACGTGTGATGTTGAACGATGAAATAGTACGCAATCAGAGACATATCCGCAAATATCACCTTCGAAATGTTTACGTGAGCGACGAATGCTGTTGTAACACACGTATGCAGAATGATTTAACGTCTTTTTTGGAACTTTCATTTTCTTTCCTTTGCTGCTTATGTCCATTTCTCATGCTCCCCGACCTTAATGTTAGACGTTCTTACTTCGGCTCCAATAGCGGCTCTTTGATTTCTAGGTGGAGCGATCTGAAGGCAGAGTTGCTAGCAGTCGACGTTAGCAGGGACTATTGTTTGGAACGCGGCGAAGTAGAATGCAACATATGCCGCGCTACCACCGTCGATGAGCTGCACCAACAAGGTAGGAACATGGTTCGGATGGGGAGCTGTGGTTGTGTACCAATTTATTGCAGAAATCATCTCGAGAATTGGTTGAAGTTCTCCGGCGGAAAGTGCCCCTCCCATCTGCATGTACACGGTGAATTGCAGAATGGAGAATTTCCCTACCACAACGACTATATTAGTGATGTAGCGGCCAGAATCGTACTCAACGGATACTTTGCGGTTCAGGAGGAAATGCCACGGTTCGGATGGGAGACACTAACCGTTCGACAGGTAAGCTTTCGCCCGCGCAGTTGTGTTCCCAGCCGCATCTAACGTCACAATCACGTCTTTAGCTACCGCTCGCCTTGTTGAGAGACAATGAAATGAGCAACCATCTCTGTCACCTTCTAGGTCGGACATACAAGCGATCAAAACTAATTACACAGCTTGTTAAAATCACAAAGGCGACACTGCATTCAACTCGCCAAAGCCTGGTTCGGGATGCAACCAAGCTCGTCGACGAAATGACGCGGCGTGATCGGTAACCTTCATTCCACTCTAGTAAGGTAATTCAGCTAACAATTTCTAGCCAGTCGAGCGTCAGCAATAAGACTCGTTTCTGCAGTGAGCTCTCGAAAGGGCGAAGGTATCTGAAGAGCTATGTACAGCGGATGGTTCGAAAAGGTGAAGAGCTTAACAAAGGCTTTTGCTTAGTTGACAAAATTCTTTCTCATCGGCGTGGTATATCGGAAATCGAGTATAAGGTGAAATGGCTTGGCCTAACAGAACTTGACTGCACCTGGCAACCGGAAAGTACCATGTGCGTTCAGGAGTCATGTGAATGGATGATGCGGACGCTAAATTATTTCAGTTGCGGCGAGACTCCCGACACAACCTGCGCTGAGGAGGAGATTGACGCTTACTATTCCCGTCGTCTACCGTCAGAGAGACCTGAATACGCCAAGCAAGCTCGCAATCGGTCGTATGTTCCCGTGTAAGAATGATGTTCTGCCTCGTTGATGGGTCTCCGGCTTCTGCATTGTCGCAAAGCCCATCTCCATAGTTCTGTACACACAACTTCACCATTCATCGAAGGACAGACGCTCAAAATAATTGACTAGAAGCATATGACGCCTCCTGTCGATAGCAGACTTGGTTTTGGCACCCGAACCAGCGGGCTGCAATTTCATGAGAAGATCGTCAGTAGCGCACCACGTGCTGTGGATCAGATGAGAATACATACTGTTGATTGGAAGTAAATGTTTGGTTGGTATGGGCCAGTATAATGTGTGCTAATTCTTGTACAACGCTTGGTAAATTAATATGGAGTCGGCCAGTATAGGTTTGCTAGTACGAATAAGTTGTTGAAGAGCACTCACTGTAGAAGGGAAGATTCCCAAAAAAAAAAAAAAAGAAAGGGGGGGAGGGGGAGAAACAGAGAGAGAAAGAGGGAGAGAGAGGGAGACAGAGAGAGAGAGAGAAAGAGAGAGAAAGAGAGAGAGAGAGAGAGAGAGAGAGAGAGAGAGATAAGAAGGAAAGCTTCACGATTGGCGGAAACAGGTAGAAGATTTACGTTCGGTAAACATACGAGGGATAACTGTTATAAGGATTAGAACGCCAGGGCATAGTAGGCAGATCCCTTTATGTAATGCAGAGAACTATATAATTCTGAGGATCCGAGCATGAAGGTTTCGTGGTGGAAAGCTGATATTAAAGGGATGGAGGGATCAGAGCGACATTTAGTGGTTACATTAACGGTCCCAAAGCGGCTTGAGGACCAACAAACTTTGTTAAAGGCTCAACTAGAAGAGTGTGAAGAGATTCCCGACATTGAAGTGCGAACTCAAAGCTACACTGTTGCTGAGGATAGCTCTGCTGTGTGGGCAACAGATGCTCATACTCGGCAAGCCGATCATCTGGTTAGCTCTGTCGTGATCTTCATCGCTGACAAGCCTACCGACCTGCAGCATGCGTACCTGTCTTGGATCGATGAGTGTGGGGGCTCCCTTGCGAAAGAGCAATGTAAACCTGTGGCGTTTGTAGCGCTGACGAAAAACTTGCTGACAAAAGAACTTTTCGTCACGGAATCTTTGGGTTCCAAAGCAGGAGGTGGAAAGCACGACAGAGAGAGCTTCGAAAAAGACGCTTTTGAGCGTCTAGACGTCTTAGGTCAAGATACCGACAATGAATACCCGGCCTTTTCAAGCGCATCCATAAGAGAAGTAGCTGCCACGCTTACAATTGCGAAGCGTTTCCGTCAAGCTCATGGCTTCTTCTGGTCTAGGCAAGAGATTTCACGAATTCAAGACGAATTTGAAAGGCATCAACGCGATCATGCTTCAGATCGATTTTCGTTGGCGTCTACCCTAGGCGAGTCGCATCCGGGCCTAGCTGTTGACGGAGATGTTCACTGTGCTCTCCTCAAACATGATGATGATCGTATCATGCTGGACCGCCAGAGTCGCAACAGCATCATGAGCTCCTATCTCATTCTGCACACCCGTCGAGTGTATCCTTGGAGTTATGACTGGCTGGGTTGTACGACGATCAAACGCAGAGGGATCCGTTCTAGGAATCATATTGCCGAACACTACTTCAATTTCCATTACAGAGATCCACTGCGAACGTTGCTCCGCAAGACTGATGGATCCTGCCCGGAATCTGTGGAACCTGTGCTGACGATGTGGATGGAAGATATGGCCAATGATAGTGGAGATAAAGCTACTCAGTCACCGCTTGCGAAGCATCTGGCTCATCTGCATCGCCATGCAACGATTCTACAAAGTCGGGACTTCGGCAGAGCGTGTTTTGCCTGTCTTTGTCGCGATTGGTCTGTTCTCCTCCCGTGTCATCGCCACGGGCTTTGCAACGACTGTCTGATTGCGCTTGATGGGAGCTGGTCTAAGTACGGTGGGGCCATAGTGACTGCCTGTGACATTTGTGGACAGCATTTCGACGACTGGCGAGGCAGGACAAATCCACCCAACTTCAGCCCTAGTGTATTATCTCTGGACGGTGGGGGGGTCCGTGGATTAATTCAGCTGGAAGTCCTCTTTCTTCTTCAAAAGGATATTGTTGTCGATATTCCCCTTTTCCGTTTCTTCGATCTCATTGTCGGGACCAGTATAGGTAAACATCATTCACCTCTCGTCTCTTAACTTCTCCATACTGACGCATGAGACAGGTGGTATCATTGGACTAGGACTAGGTTTGCGTGGCTGGTCCGTCGAGGAAGGCCGAGGACGGCTGATGAGCCTAGCCCGGGAGGTCTTCCTAAGGCCAAGCGCTCTGTCTCGCGTGTGGCCCAGAGTAGACGGATGGCTTACCACTTTTCAAAAGATTTGGAGTTTTCTTCGGAACTCGGCAATGTATGATTCGGATGTGCTGGAAGGGGTTTTGAAAGATTCATTCGGGGAAACAAAGAAGCTTCAAGGAAGCTGGCCAGTCAACGTTGCGGTCACGACCACGGCATGGAACCCGCGTTTGCAGTCTTGCACGCTTCTCACCAGCTACAACCCGTCTTCGCGTCGTCCAATCAAGTCGTACACTCGACGTAATACGAATGATCATGGAGATGCAATTCATGTGTGGGAAGCGTAAGTCTCTAAACTAAGGTACTTTTGTCCGCGAGGCTAACTGTGAGCTAGAGCCAGATGTACGTCAGCAGCTCCCGGGTAAGTTTAGGCAGCCACTCGATCGTCAAACACTGAACTAACAGACTCGTAGGTATTTTAAACCTGTGTCGCTCTCACCTTCTGACGAAAGCCGCTTTGTGGACGGCGGAGTGTCTCACAACAACCCCGCCTCCATTGCTTTGCGCGAAGCTAGCAACCTCTATGGCTGCCCGACAGAGGACATCCTTATGACATCCGTTGGCTGTGGGCAATTGAATCTCGTTCCGAGATCGGATGACATAGTCGGACAGATCATACATTCAATTTATCTCAAGACCTCCCCGGCCCAAGAAGAAGAAGACAGATCAGTATGGGGGCACCGGGAAAAGTATACAAGATTAGATCCCCAAATAGATATTAAAAGCTTTCCCTTGGACGATATTAAATCTATAGAGATTTTCCGACTAGAGCTTGATAAAGCAATTTGGGACAGTCGCACTCTGCGCGAACAAATAGCAGACGCCGCATGGAAGCTTGTTGCCAATACTTTCTTCTGTCTGCCGGACTCGGTGTCCCGCCAGGTTACCATACACAATAGACTGGGACTTGAGGTAGAGAAGATCATAGAGAAGTACAAAGACTTAGAACTGGTCGTCATACATAACGGAGCGGTACAATCATGCTGCAAAGTAGATCACTCGTCTTTCCCTGTCCGCATACAGTCGCCGGAAGGAGCTAATGTTGACGATATCAAGCTCTGTTCAAACGACAGGACTGCATCGATTTCGGGATTTGGATTTCCCAAAAGCAGGATGATGGCGTCTCTAAATAGGAAACGAAAGTTTGAGCATGCTAACTAGCAAAAGTCCCCAAAGTGCCTCTTTGAAGCCTCCTAACTCATATTACGACTTCTTGGAACAGGCACCTTCTCTGATTCGAGACAGCAGTTGATGCACCTGCGCAATGACTAATGGTATGATGGAGCAAGACTTCGATGAATCGCAACGAGATCGAATGAAGACGCGATATTCTGTGTGTACACGAACAGTTGTGTCTTAAGCGAGCTATAAGCGTCGCTCATGCTATTTTCGCAAAGAATTCATTATGTGGAACCAAAAACTCGATCAGATCCGACTTACTCAATACAGGATGCGACCGTGGCTTTTTAAAACGTCTCTAAAAAGAAGCACGCGGAAATTTCCTAGGAAATCTTACATCGATGTAGGCAACGTTACAAAAGGTTTGCGCAGAGGACTACACATCTCTTAGCACTACTATTCTGCTCACCGCCAACCAAGGATAACGGTGGCGAATGTACGAGCTCGAGCTAGTACAGCGTCTTTAAGATATAAATCGGGTTCGCAAAGAGGAAGCCCCTACATCAACCCTCTTGTTTCTGACCCACGAAGCCATGTATACCTGAACTCTCCTTTATGAAAGCAGCTTGACACTCTTTCTAGGAATCTAACGATTCCAATAGTTAAGACATCGAGATTGAATGGTATGGAACAAGATCCTCCGGCGGATTCATGTGGTCGAAACTTCGTAGAGCAAGCTAACAAAGGCGCGAGTCGAGCCGTGGCGTAAGTAGGCCTTTCTGTACAGTATAGCAGGCAAGTGCGCTTCAACGTCAGCGGTTGATTAGAGAATGCCAGGAGTTAAAGCAAAGCTTTCATGCTTCATTCGGCACGAGTTGCACGGGTTGCACGGGTTGCACGAATTGCACGAATTGCACGAATTGCACGAATTGCACAAATTGCACGAATTGCAGACCCATGACATCTTCGTTGTACTCGGAGAATGAAGTGGGAGGCTACAAAGCTTCGTTGTCTTATTGCATGGAGGGCATAGTTTGTGATCTATGAGGCTGCTTTCATTTCTACAGGCTGCCGAAATAGTGGTCAGTCCGAAGGACAGGCAGCTAAACGCGCCAGATCCCTCGAAATTTAGTTACCACGTGTGCGGTAGTGTAGGGTGGACCCCTAAGGAAAGAAGTGTCTGAACTGGAGCGTTTTGGTTCTCGACTTTACGCTAATGGAGACGGGCCCAGCTTCGCTTTGAATCGTCCATCACTCAGTTGTTGGTCTTGCTTATAGCAAGACAGTTGTTGTGTGTGGTTATCCAGAATTGACGATGAACTATGGCTGAGATGGATAGTCAGCTATTAGACACTTGGAGCTTGCAGCGGCAGACGAGCTCGGCGCGTGAATCGGCTGCACTAATGCCGTTGGTTGCGGCGGTTGACCCGCTAGGCGGCCAATTCGGCTTCAACGGTGTTTAAAGCGAATGACAATTCACGTGGCGCGGCGCGCAATATTGGAGTATGACGTATCGCAGTGCTCCGGAACCAATTTGAGTTGCGCATCATAAGCCGTAGTACTTTGCGGTTGATCTGTGCTCTCCGCTCGCCTCCCGGTCGTCGCAAATGTCGAGCATCCTTCGGTCAGTCTTTCTTTCATCCGACGTGCTTGCGTCGTAATCTCTCCTGAATGACGGATCAATCCGTGCGATCATACAAATGGGCCTGGAAGTCACACATTTAAACGCATCCAAAATGTTGGGGGTGGAATCCTGCTCAGCCAGTGAAAAGATCGGCAAGGAAGCGAGGGTTCAACTCCCTCGTGCAACAAAGATAATTCCACTCGCCTGTCTCAATCCATAACATTTGAGCGGTGAGATATGTAATGTCGCTATGAAACCATTCCCTTTGGAGAGAGCCAAAGATTTCTCCAGCCCTTTGATCGTGGCTTCATCTTTTACTAATTCTCATGCTACTTGAAGATTTTTCCAGCGTAAGGTGAACAAGAGAGGACCGTGGTAAGGATGACATAGTGAGCTACTATCAATGTCGAAGGCGCTAGTCTGTTCTCCGTTCTTCTTTCTGGCTCATGTAACAACCCCTGCACGACAATTAGCCTCACGCGCCTGGATTGAGTGATCGCGAGATCAGCTGCATTTAGATGCCGTCTAGCTAGTCCGCGGTTAGAAAGCGGAAATTAATCAAGTCGCTGTACATGAGCAACAGACCCGTTCCGATGCAGCAATCTAGAAGGGCTCAAGAAGGACTAGATGCAAAGAAACGCCGCCTCTCTGCTTGCCCGCTTGTCTGCCTATTTGCTTGTCTGATCGCTCAGGCCACGACACACAATTGCCGCCGTCGAAAGCTCATTGATTATTTCTGAGGTAGCGCGCAGCTGCCACATTGCGTGAGGCGAGAGGGTGTGATTTGTGACTTTGGCTATACATCGTCATCTGGGACACCCTTGCCGCATAGCAGTAGGACAAAAGTCGCGCGGGGGCAATGACTGCCATGAAGGATGCAGAATCATCGGTAAGGATATTGAGCATACGAGGGAGTTTGATGGGAATTTGCCTAATCGCTCTAAGTTCCGCTCCCACAAAAGGCTCCATTCTCATTTTTTGTCCGACTAAAAGCGCATGATGGCTAAGCCGAGCAGGTTGCGTCTTGTCTTGTCATGTCGTGCAGTGGTATCGCGAGCACGACTTCTAACCATCCTTCTCATGTTCTTAGCAGACACGTTGGAGAACAGTCAAGGGAAATTTTCGACTTCCTTAGACATTACTAAGTCGTTGTGTTTCGGCCACGAGCAACGGAGCTTTACAAGGATCACAGACCAACACTAACCAACTGTTCCCGGAGAGATGCTCAACTATGCATCATCTGCCATCTTCCGTAGCTAGATCGGTCTGCAGTTTCACAAAAAGAGGCCTAACACCCCGACCTTCGACCACGTTGGAGGGTCCTCGATCAATGGCTAAGGTTGAAATACTTGCATGGACGGGGATTTCTCACGTCAAGCCGGTGGCCCGCGAAGCCACGGCGGGTGACATTGACCCCAAGCAAGGCATTCACAGGGAGACCGCAATCGCCTTTAAGCGATCCAATCTGTCTAATTGCTTAATTAGTCTACTTCAGCCTCTTGGATCTCCGAACCGGTTGCTGTCTTGCGAACGCTTCTCGATGCGGCAGGCGTTGGGCACGAGCCCTTGCGACATTTTGATCGACATCTCGAGCGGAGCATGCATCCGTGACAGAACGTCACGTTTCGTCTGTCCATCTCCATATGTTGTCCCTAATGAATCCCATGCACGGCGCTTGGGTTGTCGACCAAGATACCGCTGGCCGATTATATGCACCTGAATGCGAGAAGGGCCAGGGCAGAGAGTGTCTCGTACATGGACATCCAGATTGGTTCGTGTGTCGCTACGAGCATCGTTTTGAGGCACTGAGGCGCAACAGTAACCGGTATTTGGAAAACTTGCGCCGACCACGTGCTAGCGGTCACTGGTGAGCTCGAGGGCCAAGGGCCAGTCCGATGATACCATAATGCTCAGCCTTCGAGCAAGCGCTGGTTCTCGGCATCTTGACAGTCTCAAAAATCAGCATCGCAGCACTTTTTTCGGCCTCTAGTATCAAAGGTGGTCTGTCGTTCTTTTCGACAAGGGAGGCTAGTTTTCGGGAGGTCACACAATTGATTGTTCGGCGGTTACTTTGTCGACATATTGTCACTTCAGTAAGAACTTCTGACAACGGCATTAGTCAGCACTTGGAAATTCGGAGATGATGAGGGCGATTTATTTTGGTATAGTGTATTCGTGTACTTACTGCTCCTATAGCACTTGGTTCACTGTCTCGCGAAGCCTCGTCAGGAAAGGCTGCCATCCCGAAGTATAAATCTGTTGTACATTCCAGGACTGTTATCAAAACAACTGCATGGAGTGCGGCCCGGCTGATTAGGCTCTAGGCTTGTTGAAAGGTTTCTCGTGTTTAAATGTAACACGGGCAAAAGGGGGCCCAATGTGTTGCACATACCGTAAGAATACCACGGTGCCGTTTCAGGCATTTGACCAGCACAACTTGATTCCTCCTACCTAATAGATGAGAGTTGCTATGATCGTCTGATGCAAATAGACGTGATTGGACGCATCAGAGAATGAACGCAGGAAGTAGTAGTAGTGCATCCATTCCTGCATGTCACCGTTGAGAGCGGGCAAACCCGAACCCAAGGCTTGCCGATAGATTGAGTCTTCATTCCGGGGCGCGTGTGCAATCGACAAGCGAGGGAGCTTTTGAAATTAGTCTTTGAATGTGCTAGTGCTGTGATCGAAGCTGTACTGGGTGTAGTATGCATATGCTGTTTCGCCGACGAGGAGAAATGGAGGAAGAGAAGGAATGACAAGTACATGTTGTAGAGTTTTGCTGATCCCCGTATCAACGAGCAACTAATCGTCACCTCTCGACGTGATAGTGTCACGCTGATTGTCTGGACTATTTGAAGCCCACGCGAGAAAAACCAATCGCTTGCATGTACCCAGCAAAGAAAGAATTGCAAGAAATTCCACACTCAAACGAGACGAAGACAAAATCAGTTGCGCCAGACGTAGACCGGAAGCCGAATCCCGTCGCCATGCACACTACATCCAATTCCATTACCTTTGCCGCGCGGGCAGCACAGCAATTCTTTTCCCGTCTGTGTCCCTGCTCCTCTGCTCCGGGCTGACCCTGCCGTGACATTCAAAAGGAAGATCTAGCCGCTAATACTGGGCGACCGAAAGTGAAGCCTCAGCCTCTCCATGAGCTTGCCCATGATCAGGCTCTCGTCGTACTCGAGAAAGCCGCTCGGTTGTTGTTGAAAGAAGCTATGAGCTACCTCTAATGCTTGGAGAGCTTCTTCGGGCGTAGTAGCCATTGGTATTGAGAACCCATGTACTATAGAGGCCAGGTAGCGACCGCTCCCAGGTGTCAACACGTGGGCGGGGAGAGGAGGCGGTCCCATCATTTCGGGCGTTGCGAAGACAGTTTTGTCTTCTGTGAGGTTGTGGTGTTGAAGGATGTCGCATGGTTGGAGCGTATCTCCTCTACCGGTCGCAGCCTCCGATCCTTCTTCCATCGGCGAGTCGAGTGCTTCTGAACTATGCTTTTGTGTCGCGGCTTCTGTTGGGGCCGGTGTGATCATGTAATGGTCGAGCTGCGGTACTGTTTGGCTTCGCGGGCGCTGTGAGTTGCCATTGCCTGCGGCTGGAAGAATTCGACGTGGTGTTTGTAGTGGCATAGCTCCGAAAGGGGCTTCCGCAGTGCCAGAGTCTGGGGTGAAGAATTGTGATGTCGGGCTGAGCGGCCCATGGGAAAAGGAAGAAGGAGCAGTGTCGGTGAAAGCACTGTTCAAAGATGTCTCACTCTGGGAGTGGAACGGACCATGAGAGGCAGTGTAGTCTAGATAATTGTCCGGGCTTTCGTGCTTGAAAGAGTCTTGACTCCGGGCGCTGTCCAAGTTAAGAGGAGAAGTAGGTCCTAATGCCCTAGGAGAAGAGGGAGACGATGCTGCACCAAAGGTATGGCATGTAGAAATGCCTTCTGCGTCTTCAGGGGCTAGAGGAGACTTGCGCGATCGTGCACCCATGAGATTGTGCTTCAATTTGAAATTCTCAAGGCAGATAGGACTCAACACGTGATGGTTTTCGGGACTCGTCCTAATTGTCGCTGTCGCGGAGAATATCCGAGCTTTTTCACGGATAAGCTCATCAGTCAAAGGAAGACCTTTTTGCTGCTTTACCGCCGTCAGAAGATTGTAAGCTCGGCGTTGACTACTTAGACTCACCCGGTTCTTAGCCCACACTGCCAGTGCCCTTTCAATGTCAGGAGAGCGATCTTTTGCGCGCTTCACTGGACTTTTGCTGCCATCATCCTGAGTAAGATACTTTTCCCTCTGTCGAAGGACCTTAGAGACCGTACTGAGAGCTGATCAGCCAAGTGGTACAGAACACAGGCCGTACTACTCACCTTCTTTCCACCCCAAAGATGGCTCCGATTTCTGTCTGTTTTGCATTTGGATGATCTTCAGCGTACTGGCACATTCTCTTTCGGTCGTTGTTTGTCAGAGTCTTGCGTGGGATTGGTGCGGATCGAGATGGTATGACTGACACTGGCATGCGCGGCTGGTTGATAGACGAAAGTTGAATAGGTTGCACTGGTTGCGGCTCAATTGGTTGGAATCTAGAATGCGCTTGGCGGATCAACATTGAAGGCCATTGTGGCATTATCAGAGGGTGAAGTTGTGGCTGCATCGGCTGTTGTTGCATGCTGCCATTAAACTCATTGGACTCCGGTTGATTGCTACAGTCGAATCCGGCGTACCCTTGCTCTTGCATCCAGGTTTGCATATAAGACCAAAAACTATCCCAAAAGCCGGCCTGAGGTGTATATTGGAACCGAGTGTGGTGATGGTCGTCGTGGTTGATTGTTGAAAAGTTAATTTGCGAAGGAGATCACTCCAACCTGCCACCGACGAGCTCGCACAGAAATACGGCTCGTTGAGGGATGAGGTGTGGCCCAGCGCTGCAGGTTCGAGAGATGCATCTGGGCGGGAGAAACAAGGATACCAAGCGAACAAGCCATAGATACACATGGAAAGGAATTCCAGACGGAGCCGCGGTGCACGCGAAATGAGCCATGAGGACAAGATCGCCTAGAGCGTCACCGATAGTATGACGCGTGGGCTTCTTGTTTGATTTAGAACCCCTGCAATACCCGACCATCACACTCTCGAGGCCTCAGGCGAGCGCGAGATGGGACAGGGGAGAAGAGACTTAGATTAGTGCAATCCGATTGTATTAGCCTTTCGAGCCTTCGGATCGCTGGTACACGGATCTCCGAACAGCATATCAATATACGCCGCACCCTTGCGGACGTCTAACCGCTCATGTAGCTGTCTTTGAGTTCAACCATAGAATACACCAGCTTCGCGCCGGCGTCGAAAAGATGGCAGAGGCTCTACAATGGCCACCGCAGCAGCCTTGGGCTGGTAAGACAAAGGCTAAGGGCCCACGCTGGATGCTACGACCGCAACGTGGAACGGCAATCGGCAAATGGTCGGGCTTCAGGTGTTGCGAGGGGGCCAATGACGAACAAAAGTTCCAATTGTGTAGTATATGGGGAAACAGATGACAAGTCTTCATGGATTGATGCCTCGCGCACTATATCGCAGCCGTAATATCACCATTGTAGGTCTCTGGTTTCGAGCTGCAGACCGCTTCGATTCCAATGAGCATTGGTTTGGCCCTCAGTCAGTTTCGTTCTCTTGCTCCAATCACGAGGAATTGGCAGGAATGTATCCTGCCCGAGCAGTCTATCGGTTGTACAAGAGCTGGATTAGCGATAGTAGGATGACTGCCACCCGGCCGCTCCCTAGATCGACTTCAGCCGCGCTCGGCCACCGTCAATATCTTATCACGAGCCCATAGAGAAGTGAGAGACGTCTCATAGCTACAAGCAATATATACATTTAACATCATGGCACCCGATCGGCTTTGTGCCCCGAGCCTGCCTTCCGGCCAAAATTCTTCGCGGACTACACCTCACTGTTGTTTCACATATCGTGACAATTTTGGAGGTCCTGGCGAGGCCGCGATTTACGCGCACATCATATGCTCGAAGTAAATAGCCAGCAAGAACAGAGCATGTTGTTGATTAGGAAATTTATCATCCCTTGAACCGGACTTGCTGGCGAGCCGATAGCAGCGACGAGGGACACCAAGCGTCAAGAAACCCGAAGTCACCACCGGTATCACCATCAGGACTGCCTGGCCGCGATCCGTATCTTAACGACTTAGGCCTTACTAGCCGCCTTGATTTTGGTCGTGTTTGAGTCAGTTTTGGACGTCTCCGACAACAGAACGAAGATCCTAGATCCTACGAAGATCCTTAGAAATTTATCCTTCCGTACATGTTAAGGAAGACAAAAGGTACCGTAGGTATTAATAATTACGGATGATGCTGCGTGGCATTGCATGAATTCAAAGCTCCAAGGGACAGCTTGAGTTGCGTCTCTCCTGGCGAACCTCTCATACTACCCAGCAGGAAAATAGGATTGCCTTTCATTTCTTTTCATCCCGCACAAAAGTCGGGTCTCAGCCTTTGGAGGCCTTTCAGGCGCCCCGTCTGCCTGTCCAGCCATCCCAAACATGATTCTCTTCAACACTCACATTTCACCTTATTGCCCGACTTGACCATGGCCTATTGACGTACAATTGTACCATGCCCTGCGCCCCTCCCTTCTCCAAGACATTGATGAATTTTCTGTTTCCCAAGTTAGACAAGCTCAAGCTGTCGAGAGAAATCGAATCGATCTGCATTCTCCCTCTTTCTGGTTCCGTGAATCTGACGGTTCGGGTTTGGGAGCTCCTATGGTAGAGTTGAGCATTCCAATTCGACAGTGGAAGTACAAGGGTGCTTTACCAGTCGTGTCATAACCACCTCGCCCGGAAAGGGCGGAGGAATCTTCTATTTGCGCGACCTATTCCACTTTTGTCAGCATATTGGTGCAGGAGTACTAACTTTGCGAGAACTCAACTGATTTTTCCATAGCAAGTCGTGTCCCAACCGCCAAAAAAGCCTATGTGAGAACTTGAACACGGGCGGGCACTCGCGGTTTTCAGTCCCGATAGTAGCCCCTATTCATCCCAGCTCACTCACAAGCTCCTTTCCGACTGCCGCAGGTCCGATGGAAGCCAAGTACATCTGTGCTCGGTTTGCAACACTTCTTCATCCTGGCTCCCTTCCCGTCAACGCAGCTTTGTTACTTTTTTCGACATCCGAGATCAGCAGGGGTTGATGTTCATCATGCCATTTCATCTATTGGCGTTTAGCGGCAGCTTCGGCTAGCAAGGAGTTCTTATCGTCGCAAAGAAAAGCCATTAGGCGAAATGGAAGAGCTTTGGACGTTGACTTTCCCCGAACCGCCGCATTTCAATATGCTCGTCGGAAGTCCATTGCGCTCCTTCTTTGCAGCTGTAAACGCAGCGCAAACGGCGACGACGAAGAAATAGAAAGGCCGCGTTTCAATGAATGGAAATGTGATGCGGAAAAAGGAGGGGCAGAACGATGGCCTACGTTAGTGAGCGGCTGCCTAATCGTTTGTCGGCAGTAGACGCCGTTTGAATAATGAAGGCGGATCAACACAAGGAATCCTTTACAAGAAGCAAGACACAAGGCTGGGAACACCGACATATTAGATGAGGCCTCTAAATGGCTCGAACCTACTAGTTCAAACTGATGAGTCGCTGAGAAGCAACGAAAGGAAGTTGAATGATGCCGTTATACAATGCATCCACGCGGAACTGGAAAGCCGTAAATAGATTACGGTTGCATGTACAAGCTGCCTTCATGCATAGTACGTATTCAGGTAGTAATGGTCCTTGAAGGTTGAAAAGTATGAATAAAGTACGACGTGCCTACTACTGGAAGATACAACATCAAAAGATATTTAGTTCTCGCTGATATCCGCATGGAACTACGGGCCGCCGTGTGCCCTGAGATTAACGCAGGAAAAGATTGTTGACATCGTAAGCCCTCAAAAACCCTATGAGCCAAACCCGCGTCGTTAGACGCATCCAGATCAATAAGTGGTGTACGAACCGCTTCGACTTGGGCTTTTGAAATCTATGACGAAGATGGACTTGATAGGGGAAGCTCGATGAGTCTCACAAGTCTCTATCGCTTTTCTGTTTGCGAAAAGAAGAACAGCTAAGGTCTGCGATTTTGTAAAGCCAGTTGGCGGTAAGTAACTCACACCTTGTGCGCAAAGATTCTTATCAATCTGGATCATGCAATGCCGCAACCCCCAATCCATCACAATCAGGGATGGCATGTCGTACGCTTTTACGATAAGTGAATTACCACTAGCAAATTCTATCAACATATAGTCTACATTCCTTTCTTACGAGAATCGAATCAATCGAGAATGACAAACATTTCATTATTTTTCAATCTGGCTTTGGCGCTTAAAACGTAAATTTTGTTTTTTCCACAAGCCCCCTCTTCTCTCAAGACGGTTGTTGTCGAGAGACTCACCTAGTCTGGCCCAAAGCCTTCAGATCAAATGCTGTCAAGAGGGAAAAGAGTATTTCGGCTAAGCTGCCTTGCTATGTCGTATAGAGTGGTAGCAACAAAACAAGATCAAGATGTTAATCTCTTCGTACAAAACATGTTTAGACACATGAAGACTTTTTGCTATATACCAAGTCAATCAAGGCCAAATAAGGCCAAATGCTGCTTCAATCACCTATATTACCTCTTGCCCATGGTGCTAAGGGCATTTTAAGATCTTCAGACAAATTAGAAGGGCCACGCCTCTCGAGTCGCGGAGTTCGGCCGCTCGACATGCAACGGAACCCGCAGAGTTTATTTGAATATGGTTATGGCACGTACGCGGGATTGGAAGGCGTCGCCTATGACCTTTCAGTCATGAGTGACAGCCAAGCGCTAGCCGGCGTAGCAGTACAACCGCTGGAAAATGGGAAGGGAAGTGGAGCATGCCCTGAAAAGACATGTATACCGGGAGAGTGTGATCCCACACAGGGATGGACACATCGAACGCAAGATTCTGCAGGTAGTCCTGCAGATACTGCCTGTTTCAAAGGTCCTATCGACTTCAAAGTGACCTTCTGCCCGGAGAACCTAGTTACAGAGACGCAGAATGCTTTTTAGCAGATAAAAAATTCCAGCTTTTGCGCTTGAAGATATTGACTGTGCGGCAGATGGCGAAGGTTCGAACCCATTCCCTTTGCCGTCAATTGGCCCGTTGAGAAGTTGGGATGGCTTTACTGTCCACGCCTCCTTTACTTCTATCAGTGATTCGTCGAGCTTGCATGAACGAGCCGACGACTAATTGGTGGTATTAATTCCATAGAATATCTCTCGTCACCCTCCAAGAATGGTGAGAGAAAGTGCTGTAGTTGTTTGACAACAAGGAAAAAGGAAAAAAAAAGTTTTGGGCAGTGAAGGGTTCTGTAGTAGCCAGGAAAAAGACATATTAGATACCGAGACCTTCTATTGCATCGATACAGAATAGAAATGCTTTTGCCGCTTTCCATGTAAGAATCCCTAGTCACAAGACCCCGCGTCTAAGTCGATGGTCTTAAGAAACGCAAGACAGCCATTAATGAGCTTTGCGGCCATATCGCCGCCCCTCTCGAGCTCTTTGCCAGTTTTCTCAAAGTCGATAATGGTGGAATGCCGTAGTACATAATCTTGCTGAAGTTCATCTAAGCAAATGGGGAGAATCTTGATAGAGGCTTTCATTTTCACTTAGTATGAAGAGAGCTCTAGTAGGCATGTCTTGTGTTGCTGACCTCCATCGTTGTCGCTTGGGTCGAAGGGAATATCGATGTCGCGAACTCGCGTAACACTCGAAACGAGAATCTCGAGTAATTTCGAGAGCTCACATTTGCTTGCGTCCTTCACCGCGTGCTTTAAGGCGTTTTTCTGTGTTTCCATTTCTTGAGCAATGTCAACAACCCGTAGGAAGAATACAATGTGTGGATTAGTTGCGACGCTTGCTCCCTTATAAAAAGATGCATGCTCCCCAAACCTTATTTCCAGGAAGTACGCGCAGCATTGCGTGGAGGACAGGCATGAGAAGTTCCAGATTCTCAGTTGACGCGTACATGTTGCACTGAGTTACTGTACAAGCATGCAAGCAGGGATAGAAGAGTTAGTCTGGGCACGGTACAAGTGAAGAGCGCGCCGTAAGTAAATTTTAGCGTTGTATCGGTAGCACGATTCAACCCCTGACATAGCTAGCTTCAGGCGACATAGCTCATGTGGTGTCCAGGGCGGGTTGTCGAGTGGCTGCGAGAGCCCGGTCGGCTGCCGCCCCCAGCCGAAACCCTCATCCCATGCCGACGCTGGCGTTCGCGGGCTGGGTCTCGCTGACTTCACCGGCTCTCGCTTGATTGTAGTGTCGCGTTTCCCGAACGAAATGCAACGGCGCTTTCGCAGGGGTGATGCGTGAGGACAAGGCCTGCGAGCGTGCGAATAGAATGCGAGTGGAAGCTGCTGTTGTTTGGAAACCCCTGGACCGTAACAACCGGTGATCATTTGTGGGCATCGAAGCGCGAGGTCGCGGAGACGGATGCGGGCTCTGCTGACGGCTTTCTCGACGGATGCTCCCAGGCGCAGTGGTACCTGTCGGTCGAAAAAAGCTCACGAAGTTGCCCTTCTTACCAATTGCAGTAACGATCTGCAGCAGCTCGGGCAAGCGGGCGTCCATGGTCCGCCTCATAATCGACCTTGCCCCCAGAAAATATGTATGTTGCAAGATATACGGCGCTCGAACAGCGCCGCACTCGATCTGTGGACGCAGGCTTCAGTCGACGTCAAAGCTTCTTGGTGCCTCTCGACAAAACTCGCACCTGCTTCTTCATCGTGGACATGAAGTCTCGCTCGCTCGGAAGCCCAGATACCACCTCCCGTATGTCTGAACTTCGCGGCGGCTCATCTGCTCGTCCCGAAGAACCGCGACAGACATTATAGGCAAGCGAGAGCCTGATGAGTCATATCGCGTAGTTTCGATGGTCCCCGACGAGTGGAGGCAGGCTTTATTTCGTGCGGTGAGAGGACTTTGGGGATACCCTTCGGTCGAACAGAGCAAACCCTGGGAATCCTCTCGCTCATTATGGTAACGGCCTGCAATGTCTTAGGACGGCCGTCCATGGTCCGCGTCGTAATCGACTTTGCACCCATCGAACATGTACTACAATACTTTATACACATGTAAATTTTTCGACATAATACGAGCAAGGGGGCATGAATCTATCCAAAGTTCATAGGGAAGCAAGAAGCCAAAGAGAATGATGGAATTTTTTTGGTCTCCGCGAGGGAGAGAATATAGTTGGCATATACCTCTAGGTCCTACCGGACCTTAGCGCACGAAAAATTCTCTGCCCAATCGACTAAGTCCATTTGTTTGGTTATTTCATCTTTTTCCCGGCCCACAATCCTTAGAAAGTGGTTTTCGTTGTCGTATTGACTTTGAAGCGATCCGAATATTTCATAGTCATTCAAGGGCTCATTCACCGACCTACACGTCGGTAAGTACCAGCGTGTCCGTGTTACATTCGAGTGCGTCGGATAGATATACTAAACGATTTTATACTACGGCTGAGAAGCTTTCACTCGCCCGGTAGATGGATGCGAGAAAGTCCTCTTCTTGTTTAACCCTACGGCCAGAAATCTCGAAACCCTAGCGACAAATACACAGTTTGCAAACATCTTGTTGGCAGTACTGAGCCAGCTGGAAGGCGTTGTGATAGTAACATTGCGGAGTACTCATATGCTACATATACCAGCCGGCGCATTGTACGCAGTTGTAACACTAACTCCAGGCTTCTTACTAAACAGCAATTATTTGCATTCCAAGAGCGTGCTACTCATGTCAGCCTGGATGCGACATTCATTGGCGGCTCGATCATCGCTTACAGCATCGCAGAAGGATGCTGCAATAGCCAACTGGTCAGAAGCTGCGAAAGCCGTTCCAACAGCCCTTACATTGCGCCAGGATTCTAGTTCTAGCAAAAATCTGGTCGGTCATTCGCGTCGAACTGTTGTCTAATTACAAACTGAAAGTGGCTTGACAGGCGGCGTACAGAGCCTCTTAAGTGGTACCATCCTCCCCTGCCGTGTAGATACTTCAGTCTTCATCAAGCATTCATGTTCAACAGAGGAACCATGTCCAACCTTCGGCCCATCTGGCCTTACGGCGTAGCGTTCTTCCACTGTATCGGGACTATTAGTAGCTTTGACGATGGCAATTTCGCTTACCGTCGCGACTACAGCTAATAACCATGACAGTTTCCGCATATGTGAGCTCGCTCCTACAAAGAGTGCTCTTCTATCGGGCTTACAGGAGGCAAGAAAGTTTTTTAGCGTGCCGTTCTTGGTCTCGATTCCCGTTTATCTAAATGGCGGCTTCGCTACGAGTCCGTTTCGTGGCAATGACTCCGACCGAGAAACACGCGCCTATGTTGGACGAATAACTTTCTTCTAGATAAGAATCGAAGCTGATTGTGCTACAGATGTTGTTTGTTACTACCCAAGTGCTCGGGTTCCTTCCAGCCTTTATGGGGAGACTAAGCCTTATGATAGAGCTTTACCAGGTGTTGAAAGAGTCGGACCGTAGGCAGTTAACTGGCTTCTTTCTCCTTTGGTTAATTGCTTCATGGGTACCTGGAGAGGCAGTGCTTACTGCAGTTCCATGTGCGTATGACCACACGAAAGGCAGATCCGTATGTCCTGGAGAGGTCAACATCCCCAATTCGAGAAAGCTGAAGCACCACTAATAGCGGAGTAGGTATTAAGATGGGCAATAGTGGCGGCAATAAGCTCAATTTTAGAGTTGTGCTTGATCTTAGCTCTGGTAGAGTCGGTTTGGAGCAGTACGGAAGTGCACTCGAAGCAAAGGCTAAAAGGGTGTGCAAGATCGTTAATCCGCCTATTGTAAGTAGCAAGATCTGGCTCGCCACTAGTAACGTGTTGCTAATACGACAACAGCGTACCAACGCTCATTTTCTGGCATTGTGTTGCTTGTGAAAGATATTTACAAGACGGCCTCGATCTTGTGCCAACTATCATTTCGCACGGAGTCTTGATCTCCGTAAATGTATTGACAAGCGTCTTGCCAAGGTTGATCAAATCTGCTCGCGAACTCAAGATAAATTTGGCCAACGCAAGGTGGGGGTTTCCGATGACTTCGCTTTGGGCGCCTTAAGGAGGCTACCCATTGTGCAAGGAGCTCTATCCTGCATATCTCAGGACTCAACAGTGAGTCGGCCGCGGTCTTCATTGCTACCGCCACTACCACAAATGCCCGCCTCGTCCGCAGCTCTCGTTAAGCGTTTCGAGATCCACTCTGAACGCCTTGTAGAATAGACAGATCGGACGAGATGCACACATGCCGTAGTAAAGAAGTTATTGACTGTGACGGATGCCAGTCTGCGAAGACGAGTTCTTGTTGTGTGTAAACATTGATGAACAACGACGCTTTCATTTGGAAAATAGAAGTTGAGTGTACTGCAGGCGCCGTATCCCTTTGTTGCCATCAATTTCCATGAAGAAGCCCTCAAATTCTCTCCTGAACCGCTCATACCAGATATATTCACATCCTCACATGAACGATGAAGCGTCTTTTGAAACAGACGCGGGGTTACACAGCATAAACTCCAGCGGGTCCAAAACCCGTAGCGACTTCCACTTAGGAAACGTTTGTCAGACCACAAACTCAATAACATGTCGAGCTGTGGGGCGATACCAAGATCTCGCTTCGTCTCAAGATAGTAGGTGGAGATTCGCATGCGCGAATGCTCATCGATTATGTGAGCAGCGGTCTGCGTGGCTGCAGCAGTACATAGTACATGTATCTCGAGAAGATCGAAATGCGGGGACAGAATGGCCGTCGCACTTTATGAAGGGGTATTCCCGAAGACGCTAATCCTCACTAGTCGAAAAGCGTCGCCTCAGCTTCTCTTCTCGCTCAATGTGGTGGTGATCTGTTCAAGTTCGCCAACGCCACTTTAAGCAGGTCGCAGCTGGAGTGCGTTTTGCATTAAGTTAGTATGGTGAACTCTCGACGATTTCGCTGTCGGGAAAGCATGGGCCCCTGGCGCGCTCCGTCTGAGGAAATGCACAAAGTAGCAAGAGGCCTCGCTCGGTCGGATTGTTACTTGTCAGAGTATTATTCAATTCGCACGTCTGTTTATGCTATGTGCAAGTACACCGAAGTCGAGCTCGCGTGTGATCAACGATGTAGAACGGTACTCGCGCACGATCAACAATGTAAAGTAAAAGAGGTATTCATGAAATGTAAAGCCAACCATAATCACTTTATGACAGCAGGACAATTCCCAACTAATGAGAAGGTTATCATGATCGAGATCCCCACGACTGCGAAGGGCTCACATGCGTGGGGACACGGTACAACCATGCCCCTAGGGTAAAGCAAGGTCAACATGTCATCGTGGATTCGAAAATAATTGCGGCGGTATGGCTTATAGCTCGCCGCAGTCCTCTGGGCTAGGACGTAGCTAATTCCTACAGCACACGGTCGATTCCAACAGCGAGAGTCCGAGGTCTACCTATGCCCAGGTTATACTGAAGAAACAAGAGCATCCGCCGTACCAAGAACTCGACAATGGCAATTGCCATGTGGTAGTGGCAATGAAAAAGGGAGCCCAGGTACTACTACTGAAAAAACTCGACAACGGCGAGTGTCATGTGGAAGTGACAATGGAAAAAGAAGCAGTCCATTTGTTTGACATAACGGCTGATGTGACTTGTAGAGGAGGGAGGAATCAGACGCTCGTCTGGAACAACATATTGGTCCGAGACCCTGGAGATTTTGTGTTCCTGCCGCAAGCGGTTCAAGAAAAGTATCACTTGCTGGTTGTGGTATCAAGTTAAACGCCAGCTGAGGGGTTTTTGTGCAGATGGACAGAAAGCCTTGAAAGTTGCAGCGCCTACTCTCTTGCTAGTACATGTACCCTCTCCATATCGCCCCCCCCCCCCCCCCCCCCCCCCCCCCCCGCCCCGCCCGCCTCTTTTTAGAGGACTTCAATAGTCTGTGAGCTGTACCGAAGCAGACGGTGGCCTCAGCATCAGGTTGCCCGGAGGCCTCCTGCTCATAAGCAGTCGAGTCCGGGAGGCTGCACTCGGACGACTGGCCTATGAATGAGTTGGGCAAATACCTCGCAAGTAGCCCTTATGCTTTGGTCGTTGTGTGACGAAGTTAGCACCCACGTAATTTTCCCATCATCGATTACTTCGAATTTGGCTGGCAGTTCTATATCTTGGATGCATCTAGCGACACCTGCGTTAACCTTTCCACCGGATTGGAACCTTGCGAAGCACGCGTTGGATAATTCAACTGCTAAGGCTGCATTCATGCGTAGATATGTCGCAATCTGCCAGACAGAGATGTGGTTCTTGGTGAGGAAGCCTTCTTTGATCGAATGTAACGTTCGTATCTTTGTTTTTAGCCCGCTTGATTAAGGTAGACTTTATAATGTCGTTTTGAGGCACTGTCATGGCGAACATAACAGAGTACCATCTGCCGCTCTTTGTGCCTCAAATTCTTTAGCATTCTTGCTTCTTGGTAACCATAAAACCTTCGACTAGCCAGTATTGAGGTTCGCTAAGCTCTTTTCACAAAGATGAGACCGCGCCTACCCCAGTTTGATGGCTTCTCTTATCACACAGCGTAGCTGTTGCCTTCGTGCCCTAGCTCTGTGCTTTGCGGCCTCATGCGTCGATGCAAGGCCCCGTATCACGTTGCCAATGATCCTTCCGCGTATCTAGATGCCCGGATTGACCCAATGAAGCTGAGCTGTTACTCGCTCATTAATAGAGTAGGCGTTTGGCCGCTCGCTCTATAGTCCTCTCCGTTACATTAAGGCAATGGCTGCGGGCACTTAATTAGTATGCCCAAGTTGGCGAGCAAGCTCTTTCACGTGAAGGTCTATTCAAGGTGTCATCACCACCATTTATAGCCTGTGTACTTCACATGACGCGGTGTATTACTAATAAGTTGATAACGGCGATGTCTTCGTAGCGCTTAGTGCAGAAAGCCCATCCGAGATTGGGATCAAAATATTTGCCCGTAATGTCACTTCCTCAGAAAGCCCTTTGATGGTTGCACTGAGCAAAGAGACTTTGACGTGGATTGAACCGCCTCGGTGAGTTTAAGATCGGAGATCCTCAGCCCACGTAATCCTGGAACTATCGATGAGGTTAGTAAGAGATCTAAAGTGTCGCTGCTTTCGGGCGCCGTCGTTTGTACCTGGCGGTCAAGTGACGATGCTCGCCCGTAGGTCGAACTCGGCTTGGTTTGGGCGTTGTAGCTCGGCCTGGTCTGAAATATGATGTTTTGACGCCGTTGCTGGTACAGTTTCCGTTCGCGAGTAACTGTAGAAGCGACGGGCACGTCCATCGAAACAGTATAGATAAAGTAAACAACGACTGGTCATGTTTGTTGGGACATCAAATCTTCAGCGCTGACTGCCTAATTATCTCCTGTTCAGAGCTGGCGGATGTCGTCGTCCGTGAGAGTCAATCTTACGTTTAAACAAATCCATGAGTTGCAGTGGGGTCTGCATATAGCGAAACGGTTGGTTCGAGTCTCGATCCGGCATCTTGTTCACTTTGAGCTAGCGACTCGTCTTGCTCTTTTACTTGCCGGGGCGTTAGGCCAAAAGTTTCCTTCATACCATTCCAAAGATTAGGCGGAGTTAGGGGCTGTCGTCTTAGGCATAGGTACAGTCCAAATGTTGGAGGCCAGACTAGCATATGGACCTGGACGAGTCGTAGGACGGTCGTTACTGGCGAAAACGGGTCTAGCGAGAGCCACGCCCAGTAAGGTGCAAGATGGCTAACAGCGATTAGCATCACCCATGGACCCGCGCACCTTTACTTACAGCTGACGACTAGCGGGTGAGACGGCTGTTAGTATTCGATCTAGACCGCGTCTGGTTTGCGCGCCTAGGAAAGCTTGCTGGACGGAGATTGTCGCGACGCAGAGCTCAAATAGAGTGGAAAGCAGAGGAGCCATCCATTTGATTATCTACCAAATCGTTAGTGACAGCGGTATTGGAAGAATGACAAATCCGCGCACCTCAGGCTGCCGTATCACATGCTTAATTACCAGGATTGCAATCTGAATAGCGACGACCACCGCAAAAGCCCAGTTGTAATAGGCCAAAAGCAAGGAATTGGCACGTCGTTGATCGCATTCGTCACAGAGGGATGCGGTTTCGATCAGCATGATGTATTCACCGAGACATATCAAAGCGACCAGGAAGAAGTCGCTCAAAAGCTCCTAAATGCAGTTAGCAATAAGTACAAAATTACCTTAAATCAGACGTACCGCTCGTTCGATGGGTTTGAAGGCGAGTCCCAGTCCACATAAGGTGTTGGCGACACCCAAGGCCAAAAGCGAAAGCCGCAATGATGCAGCGCCCCAGCTAAAGCGGTGTTTGGTGTGAGTCCATAGCTTTGTGGCAGAGATATATGCTTCTACTAAGACGATGAATGCTTCGAATTGCCAAAATCCGCAGGATACGAACAGAATGATTTTCGTCGAAGACATGATCTGGCGGAAAGGAAAAAAGGAGCTGAAAGTAGTGTGTAACTTGAGATGTACAGCTGCGGACCTATCTTTATACTACAATTCCCTGCTTGCACGCAATAGCGACAGGATCTCGGCTACAATGTCACCTGCAGCTGCAGGCAATCTCGATTCCTGGGCAAAATTGATGGATTGTTCCATGAGATTATGCCGGGGGAATTGAGCGCATGGGGCAGCCGCTCGAATCGGCACGTAGATCGGGGACGGGGCCAACAATTCGATAAACACGTTCCCTCCGAAAGGGTGAAAGGAGGTTCGCTAGTTCATTAGCGCTTTGACTGCCGAATCTGCGCAAGGACAGGTGACAAGCACGAGGCCGTCCATGGAAAGAGTGTGTGGCCCAACGGATACGTGAGAACTGAAAGGGTATCAGGGAAGCTAGTCGGGGATGCCACGTCTGCAGGTAACTCTCCTCCTCGTCGCGGTAATGTCGACGTCAAGAGAGGGTCAATATTCATTCAGTTGCGCCGCATCAGCAGAACATCAAGCACAAGTCCACCATGAAGTAAGTCCCGGGAGTGGGAAGCAAGCGGAGAAGAAGCCTTTGGTCAAGCGGTGCGAAACTTTTCGCGTTATTGTTCCATGTGGTGTCCACCAGTCGGCAACTGCAGAAACATAGGCGACTGCCACGATCTCTAGTCTGATATAGTGAGATCGAAGTCAAATGTTATCAAGGGCAACGATACTTTGTTTGCAAGGGATTTTCACTTTTTCTCGCGCGCGACAGAAGGCGCGAGAGCACCCTGCCAATCGATACACAACGTTTGCAGTACCACAAGCACGTTTTCGTCTCTTAAGTAAAACAACGCGAAGCATTACGTCTTTGGTCCAGACCGTCCCTCGCGCAGGATACTAGTGGTACTCTGCAATCACCATACAGGCTAGAAGCGAAACGTCTCTCGAGTAGGGGATATTGACGGCTCAAATGCAATGAAGACCACAGAGTTTATTCGATTATGCTTACGGTACGTATGAGCGTGCTGAAGACGTTACCTATGATAAGTCAGACATAGGGAATAGCCAAGTGCTAGTTGGCGTGACGGTGAAGCCCTTCGAGAATGAGAGGGGAAGTGGAGCATGCCCTTTCAAGTTTTTGCATACCGTGAGATTGTGATTCTGCACAGGGACGGCAAAAGCAAGAAACTCCAGGTAGCCTTGCAGATATTGCGTGTTTGAAAGGCTTTACCGACTTCGATGTGGCTTTCTGCCCGGAAGCCTTTACTGCTAACATAGGCAATGTTCGTTCGCGGACGTACTCATGAGAGGGGATAGCTCGTATGCATCCCCTGATAACTGCGACTACCTTTCTCATGGAAAGCCACACGCCGGACCTTTTTTAGCGAGGCATTATAGATGCAACCTCACTGCCCACCGCCGTAACGGTTGAGGGAGTGTAGTCTCGTCTTCATCGATGAAGTGTAAGTCAAAGGCTTGACGCTGAACAAGGGAGGTTCTTGTCATATGAAGCCAGACTGCGGACCATGGGAAGCTTGCGACTTCGAGCTTGTGAGCGGGAACAGAATGCGGCTGTACGATTGACCAACAGCTCCATGTAATGGAGATGATGACAAGCCTCTCGTCTAGGCAGGGCAGTCCGAATGTCTCCCTGCAATGTCACTCTCATACTAATGCACCTGCCTTCTGCTTCTGTTCTCTTCCTTTCCTTTCATTTATGTGGATTATCGGCGATGAGACGCTGAGCTGAGTGTGACTGCCACTCGAGAATTTTGCTGGTCTATCTCTTCAAAGGCCGCGAGGACCCCTCACTGTGGCCGAAGACTCCTCTCCTGTTACCTCTACTGAGCTCATCGCTTTCTGAAAACTGCTGCTCCTCTCAACTCGGTCCCGCCAAGACTTTAAGCCGGGGATCCAGTTCTCGCACTCAGCTCCATCGCTATTCGCGCGTAGTTCACGGATTCGCTTGCGTGTACTTTCGGCATCCGCGCTGGTTGGGTCTTGTGATTCACAAATGGCCACTAGGGTCGATTGTAAAATGGCAAGCGAGGTTTTGCCGCCATGGGATTCACCCCGAGGATATTGTGCTAGAAGTATTGTCATGGCCCCTGTCCAGCGGTCGAAGGCATCTTGCCACCGTGACTCCAAGTGTGCGATCTTAGCTTCGCCGATTCTGCTCTGGAGCATTACAAAAGGCTCGGAGTTGTGAAATGGTGCGTAGATCGCTTGAGCCTTGTTCAAGAGATTTTTCTGGATGTAGACGTCCGCTTTCATCAGTTTAAGCGACCTACAGGCCTTTGAATCGTCTTTGCCCTCTCTCCCACAGATCTCAATCTCCACATTCAGTAACGTCTCGGCCTCTTCGAAACGGCCAGCATCATTGAGTGCCGCCGCGAGATCGTACAGAATATCCCAGCGTTTTGCCTTTGTTGGCGCAGTGTCAAAAGCAATTCTGAGATTGTCAACAGCATCGCGGGTCTCGTTCAAGTAGCGCAAGATGGTGCCACGTTTATGATGTATGGCGCTTGACACCTGTTGCTCTCTTACGGACAGCGAACCAAAGCTGGATGGCCGCCAAGCGTCAAGCTGTGACAGAGCCTTGCTTAAGGACTCATTCTGGATGAAATTTTGTGCGCAAGACGCCATAACCTCCCCAAGCTCCGCATCCAGGAGAGGATTCCAGTCAATTTCGCGTTGTGCCAGGAGAATCTTGTGTGCGTTATCCAAGTAAGTCCTAGACTGCTCCAGATGGCCGTGTACACGACACCTTGTCCCCTTGATCCTGTAAACGTGAGCCTTCCAATAGGAGTCATTGAGATCCGAGACGAGTTCCATGGCCTTGTCGATTGCCTTGTCTTTCCGAGAAGCGGGGCCGATGGATGCATCCAAAAGTCCAGATAAGACCGTGTTCAGTGCTTGCACCGACGATGGTTTTGCTTTCCCGTTCTGATCCAGTGTGTATTCCAGGTGACAGGCAAACAGCGGCCCACTTCCACGGACGCTCGTGTCATTGGATGTCTCTCGATACCAACGCGGATAAGACCAGGCTGTCACCAACAAGGCCTCTGTCTGCCAGTACTCTCGTCTGTCTCCTACGCAGTCTCGAATCTGTGCTCTGACTGCCGGTTTAAGGGTATAGATTGGCTCCGTCGTTGAACCTGGGCATTCAACCGTGATCATGTTCTGTTTTTCAAGCATCTGTAGAGTCGAATGAAGGCTTTCTTCGGACCCGAGATTTGCCATCAGAACACGGTCGATGCCACTGTCCGAGGGTTTGACAGGACTCAAGTTTCCCTCTGCATCCCAACGGGTCTGAGAGGTGAAAGCTCCTTGGATAAGGCATCGCGGAATACTGGATTCGTGCAAAAACGCCAGCAGAACTAGGAGAAATGGCCCAGGGCACGATTTGCGGGAGTGGAATCCAACTTGCCGCGCAATATCCAGAGCTTCTAAACAAGGCGGAGCACCGTAGTAGTCCCGCCAAGTAGGATTTTCTGGGTCGGACGTTGGCTGAGATCGCAATTGTTGGGAAGAACAGTTAGTCTCAGTTGACGACCATGCACGATCTGTGACTGGTCAGCGAGAACCATGGCCGTGAGTGCAGTGTTGAGAGCGTTATGGGCGACGCTTTGTCGTCTTGTGGCACGTACCTCGCCTCAGATTCGTCCAACTTTCTTCCCCAACACGTTCTAGCTTATTCATCTTATTCGCCATCGTCGCATCAATGACAAGCCTAGAGTCAACAGAGATGGTTCGGAAGCCCCGAAGGGCCTGGATTTTGCCACTGCGGCTGTCGGTCAGAAAATGCTGTTAGGGAAGAATTTGTCATGGCACACTCACAAAGAGCCTATATCCTCTGCTAGTAGAGCAGCAGCATGGCCAAATCGTTCATGAAGGTGGTTATATGCACGGCCGAGCCTATAGAACAGCATACGATACGTTTTCACCGTGCTCTCGCTAAGTTTTCGAGCATTCATGATGGCAAAATCTTCCTCTGTTGTGTCACGTTTCCGGCCTTGATGCAGACTGAAGTCGACACCAGCAGCAATCCTTAGTTCAGCTTGACAGTAGAAGCCATCGACATGTCGTTCAACAAAGATCCCAAAGAGAGAAAGCGGTTTGTTGTATGTCTGGACTTGAGCAGAGCGTGAGCCGGGTTGAAACAATTGTCGAATGTTATCTATGAGACATGGTTCACCTAATAGCTCAAGACGCAGCTGGACTCTGACAGAATGGGCATCGCACGAATGATTCTCACTTTGTGTCGTCCGTTCCGTGTCGTGAGATGCGACTGTCGACCTTCGACTCAACTCGACCTGATTGACAGTACCTTGCTCATCCTCCGAGACTGCAGTTTGGTCCGACGCCAACAGTTGAGTCGCTGGGAGAGGTAACTCCGCTGCGACGCCGGCTTCGATCTGGGCCGGCGACCCCTTCCGAGGCAACGCTCGTGGCCTTTCAGACACAGGTTTGCGTATCCGGCCGCCGCGTGAGATGCGGCTTCCTACTTTGGCTTTCCGTTGGGTGTCCGCCCGGTCTTGTGGTCGTCGCACTGGACGGAGAGGAGGGCTCGCCGATTCGGGTTGAGAAGCCCACGTTGCTTGGGGACTCTGCGCGAATGCGCAAAGGTAACGCTGTTGGTGCGGGGAGAAATCCGTCCTAGAGAACTTGCCCTCTGCCAGCTGCTGATCAATCGTAGGTGCCGGAGCTGGCATCACGCACAGCTGAACGAACAAACCTGTCGCCGAAGGAAAGAGGAAGGAAAGGCGGCGCTGCGATGCTAGGAAGCGGGGTGGCTCGGATGCGCTAGTACCTATTAGTCAAAAACAGAGATCAGAAGTCCTCCATTTCGCTTGATCCGGTAATGATCTGCAATATCCCCATCTGGGGAAAGCCCAAGGGCACAACATCATAGCGGGAACACCGGCCCGAATCGTCATCCCGCAAAATCGGCCCTTCTCGAATTCGTTAGTTGCGACCCCGCGCCAACATCAGTCCCAAGGTACTACGACCATATGACTTTTTCTGAAGAGCTCCACCACCTACGACGACCATTCCGTCGCGATATTGATAATGTCACCACCCGAAGTGTCTTCTGCGCTTGAACCTAAGCAACTGCATTGGAGAAGCAGCACCACGGAGTTCGAAACGCTATCTGCGCAATTATCCGACGGGACTGGGAGCGCAAAGAGTAGCTCAAGATGTCTGGGTGAAACGGCGAATGGACGTAAACGAAAGTTAGTTTCTGAATCAGGCCTTAGCGTGGAAACTTTGCGACCCAAACATCCTGTGCGTCCCCAAACCATTGCGTTATTTCCCGAGCCAAGATGAGCATGGTATCCAGCAAGGAAACCTTCTTATGGAGTTCGTTCATGGAAGAACCGTTGAGAATCTATTGATGACTGCCGAAGCGAGCAACCTCGGACTGGTCTGCGAGAAGGTCTTCGCGGCGGTGCAGCACCTGCAACAAGTGTCACGCGGAAAGTTCAGCCAGATCGGCTCATTACACTCTGAAGAGACAACCGTCGAAGCGAACGCCAGACTCTTAATCTCCGAGTCATGCCCATCCAATCCAATATGACCGCAAATCTCCATCCGTCCTCTTGATCGTCATCCTCGTCGCCCCCCGCAAGCCCACCCGTGAAGTCGATTTCTGCCGGCTTGCCTTGGCCGCCGCCGCCTTCCTCCCATCGCCGCCTTCCTCCCATCGCCGCCTTCCTCCCATCGCCGCCATATCCCGGCGCTGGCGTCAAAGCTGCCCGTTGCGAGGACGCTCTCACCTTTGCTGTTTGGTTTCCAGGCGCAACTTCGGATCGAGCGTTTATGTCCGCCTGAGATGGTCGATTGTTGCTGGAAGTTCTGCAGAGAGTAGATGCGAACGATCTTGTCGGAACACGCTGTGGCGATAATGGGAAGGTGTGGGTATCTTATTCAGTACTAGCTTCGGCGAGCGCAATCGAGTGTCGTGCTGCGCGACTAGCTATTTTACGTTGCTAATGTTGGTTGGGAGTCTTGTTAATTACGCGACACGGTCTCTGGAATTGATATTCTTAAGCATGTAAGTCATGGCACGATAGCGGGGCACGTGCCGACAGCGGCCCTTCCTCGAAAGGCAGTTGCGAACCGTAAATCGAAAAGGCAGACGTAGAGAGGTTCTGCAGAGGAACAGTTCGAAAAGAATCTGAAGAACTTAAAAGCCGTTCAGTCATGCATTATTACAGCATAGTATTAAAGCGAGCTACCCAAGCAAGCTACCGCTGATATGACAACCTCTCCCTCCCATAGAACCCCTGTAGAACAAGTGCGGGTATCTTTCTGCATTTTGAGCAATGAGCTGCTGAGTCTCCCATCCCTCGTGTGCTCTGTGGCAACTTGTGATATACGGCTAAGACTCCTTTGTCCCATATGCGTAAAAGCAGCCCGTCGTGTTCCCGACTGAGCAAAAAGACAATAACTCCGCCATCGCCATGCTTTGTCCGGACATTCTGATAATATCAATAAAAGAGGTAAGAAAAGAAGTATGTTTACAAGAAGTGGCAAGTTGCCAAAGGAGTGTGTCGACACAGAAAAGGTCGCCGGCGGGCGCCTGGCGAAGGGTTGTATACTTTCGTCGGAAGTTACGTCGGGTGCTTCTGTTTTTGTTGAGCGTCCAGGGACTCCTGTTCTTGCTGCGCATCGCTTTGCGAAGGCGAGTCTGGACAAGGTTGCTCGGGCTTGGTCTCAGGCGACGAGGCCGGAGTCGGGATTCCAGTTGATACTTCCGTGACTGTAACGCCAACTGGGAGCCATTTCTTCCCAGGTGCGTACACCGCCTGTGCAATTGGCATTGTCGGGCTCAACGATCCAGAAGATCCGGGTGACATTGGACTCTCCTCATCTAGCATCTCTGACTCTGCCCTCACTGGAGCCAAGTATACCAGCTCTGCCCAAACGTTCCAGTGCAAGCAAATGACGTGGGTCAATCGCCTGACAATGTCATCGTCCGGATCGTAATTCCTCGTCGGTTCAGGGGGCACAAGCACTGCACCAATACCAATTGGAGGTGGAGGCAGCTGGTTCCCGGCGGACGTGACGAGTGCGTTCTGCAAATCGAGCGCTGATAAGCGGATGTGCTCCTCAACACTCATCGTCACCTTTGGCAGCAGCCGATCACAAGTGTCCCTAGCGATCTGATCGAAGGCTTCCGAAGCTGGGCTAAGAGCAACAGCAAGCTTTTGCTCCACCAAGCCCAGCAAGCTAGTATCGAGTGGCGGATATCTGCCCTCCAAGATCAGAAGGATGCGGACGATCTCGACAGCAATGTTCTCAATGCGCTCCGTGAACCGGCCGGAGATCCCGACAATGGCTGAAATTGAAACATGAAGCGCCCCTTGCGCCCGTAGGAGCTCGGAGGAGGTGACACGGGTCGGGGCAAGCTCAGCGAGGACTTTTCGGCAGAGGCTGTAGTATATAGTGCTGCGCACGTCGAGTCGAATACATTTGAGACGATCTGAGTCGAGGTAGAACGTCAGGGGTATCGGACTGCTCTCGTTGAAGAGTACATCTTTCAGGAGCGCTGACGTCAAAGCCTGCAAGTGAGTAGCTTGGTGGCTCGGGGTGGTCAGGTGTTCCAACTCAGCATCGAACCATTTGCGCGCTTTGCAGACGTCGATCTTGCCGGTTGCAATGCGGTGAGCATTGTAGTGGCGTTGGAAATTGATGGTATCGTCGACGAGTAGTGGATGCATGTGTCGTATCTGGTGATTGGCGACGTCAAGCTTCATGGCCTCAAGTATGCTCAACAGTTGTCGGAGCCCGCTGACCAACTTCTCATGCCCGATTTCAAGTGCACCGACTTCTATGTCTTTCTGCATCTCGTCCACCGTGTCATCTCGCATTGGAGCGCAGTGTGCTTTGAGTACCTTTGTTAGCCAGGTACTGAGACTGAGCAGGTCGCACACGCCGTTGGAGATCTCTTGCATCATTAGATCCACATCCAATCTTTCAATGATGGTCTTCTGCTCGTAGTCCGAGACCAAGGTCTTGAGAATATCTCTGATGGCTTCGAACATGCTGCGCAGCCTACGTTGACTGTGCTTCAACACACGCTCCCAATACGTCACGACTTTGGTGTCAGCGGCCGCCATCTTCATCTGGGCACCAAATCCGAGCATGAATAGTTCTCCCTCCAGCGCCTGCCAGTACTGTTCTGCGGATTCTACTTTCTGCCGGCCTTTGGAGCCATCTAGATTCGGCCTGAAATGGAGATCACGGTCAAAGTTGACATCGTGCCTCAGCTTCGGGTTGTTGATAATACGGTGCATATCCAGCTCTGCTAGAGATTCGGCCGTTATCGGAGGCACCATAGTGGCACGCTCGTAGCAATATGACACGTCGGCTCCGTTGGGCTCTAGCATCTCAAGGATGTAGCTGAAGATATCGTACACGATCTCTTGGTCCGTCATGTTGGGTGATTGCCAGATGGGTGGCGTCGATGAGTCCATGGAGGAAGGGGTCAAAGACATAGCAGACTCCTGGCTGTGTGATGCGTTGTCCCATTCTGCTGTCTCCTGCTCTTGTGACCCATTGCCTACAGCTACACTTGGAGACTGTCCCGGTGCCCTACGAGCCGCATCATGGTAAGCCTCATCGTTGAAAGGGGCGTTGCCGTGTCCTCCACGTGTTGATGTGGGCGAGCATGGTAATGAATCTCTTCGATCCAGTTGTTGCCCAGGTGGCTGATGCATGTTTAAATGCTGGTGCGAGATCGAGTCGTTGAATGGCTCCTATCGTTGCAAAAGTAGGACAGCAAATCTCCGCTGCACATGCAAGCGAGTTAGATGTATCTCATGCCGTTTGATCGTCCAGCAAGTTGTAGTCGTGTTGTACGCGATATTATGTCTTCGCAGTTGGGGGGATCAAATCACACGGTCACTGTGTGCTCAAAGCCGTTAGCGCCATGCTCTACACAGTGTACCCAGCCGCGACGGCAAGTACGGTCGACCGTGACGCTGTAGCTTCAAGGTTTTGTGAGGCTCCTGTCATGGTATTGCTTAGTTGATTCACAGTGGAAGAAATATGATACAATGCTAAGCGAGAGGAGAAGAGATCCCAAGACAGAAGTAGAGCGTTTAAGTTAAAGGGGTTCAGTCCCGAAGATTCGCTCGGGTAATCGAAAGCTAGTTCATACTCCTGTTTTAGATTAGATCGCCTGTGGGCTTTGCAAAGCAGGGGCTACATGACAGCATATTGGAGCATGAATCGCGTCATGGGGCATGCAGCAACCCCTCAGTTCTTCTTCCTTCCCATGAGAAGGAGCAACGTATTAAGATGCGCGCAGGCTGTGCCACTACAGCCCAACAAGTGGATACGAAGGCCGCTTTTTGATTGATTTATCCTGGCGCAAACAATTAGACGCACCAACTTGACTGGCCCGTTTGTCCTCTCGCACAAATGCTAGCTTCCCCGCTGCTAGGGTAGGAAGCGGATGCGGGTTTAGTTGAGGGGGTTTTTCCATGTGATTTTGCGTCGTTTGCACAAGTGTCGTTTGCACAATATAGGACGCTTTCAGGACTTTCGTTACGTCCCTCGAACGAACAGCCTTCTCTTGAGCACTTTATCTTGTGCACTGACCCATGGATCGGAAAGATTTGATGGCGCACATCGATACCCGCCGTTTCCAAGAGCTCTGACACGTAATTAGCGATACTCTTTAACCCTTCTCAAGGAACTCACCGTCAATGTTTTGCGTTATACAAATAGCTTTAGGCTTCGCTTCAAGAAGCCGCACAAGCGCAGTATGCCCTTCGTTTGCTCTAGCTGACACAGCCAGCATACGAAAGCCCTCATATTTTTCCCAGACTGCCACAGGATTTTCTTTGAAATAGCTGGCTGATGCAACTCTCTCTATAGAATCCCCCCAAAACTCTGGGTTTTCTCTGAAGGTAGGAAGACCTGATGGCTGCGACAATCCAGCCCCTACTACTATCATGATCCTTTCTGAACGTTTGAGATAGTCCACGAGATCGTCCATGCTCAAAATGCGGTTAACAATGAATGTAGCAGTAAACTGCGATCTTGGATTTGGAGTTGCGGTCCCGCTTTCCCAGTGTTTGTGCCTTAGGCAGCAGAACGAAAGATCGCCGATCTAGCTACTGAGTTTGCGCGCTTTAACCATCCATGGATGTCAATGGACACACCTTGGCGGGAAACACCTGAGGAACGATCTGATCGCTAGAAAAAGAAAGGTGAGGCCGCGACCCTGAGGATCGACTAGACGAAAACCCAACAGGCAACCGCGCGCCAAGGCGCCAAACGCTCGCTCACGCAACAATGTGCTCGCAGCCTCAGCGCTCACTCCGTCTTTTTCCCTGCCGCCAAGGTGGTTGTCTACTCTCTGCGACTGCGGAGTGTAGAGGAGGCCCGCAGCCCCGGTGATAAGGTCGGCAGGTGATGCAGATTGGGGAACGGCCGATGCCCTTCCAAGACCCGGATGGGGAAGCAACGAACGCCTTCCGCGTCCAGACTACTGCTGCACTCGTTAGTAAATGTTCAAGGATGCCCAATCCGTAAGCGAGCCTCACGGCTTTTGCCTCGTTCGCCTCTCGCTCGTCGCAATTATCATCGAGCATCCTTCGGACGGCCCATGTTCCACCCGACGCGCATGCGTTTCAATCTCTCCCAGAAGAGTATCGAGCCGTGCTATGGTACACATCGACCTAGAACAGGCCATTATGATAATGGATGCGGCAGCGACTGTCCCATCTTGAGTGCTGCGAAGGGATGAGCTGCCTTCTTGCAAAGTGCGTATTCAGGTAGTAATGGTTCTGGAAGGCTGACGAGTCTGAATGCAGTATTCTTTTTCCGACTTATGTCAAAGCATTTCATCGTGTAATAGTTAAACAGAGGTCCAGAAGGGAAAGGTCCTTCAGAAGGGTATGCGAAGAATCTAAAGTGCTAACCATTATTGGCACATGACGCAGCCCCATACAATCTGGAGAATTCCAGAACTACTCGCTGCTATCCTTGCGCAGCTTCCGGCGAAAGATTTATTTCAAGCTCGAGCGGTGTCTCGAGATTTTTGCGATCTATCAAAGAATGATCCTTACTTGGCCTCGCAGATTTATCTTCGTCCCAAGCAGGAGAGAAGAATTTTCTGGATCTTTGATAAAGATAGAAGAACAATAAAGACGTATCAAGAAGACGATTATTTCGAAGCCTCTAAGTATAATGGTCAATGTCGAAGACTCTTGCATGTGAACAATCATGTAGCTGCGGCTGTCCACCTCTTCCCGGTCAGGGAAGATGCTGATATATCAATCAGAGCTCGCGATCCCTACGATTATATTTCACTCCACCCAAAACTGCTATTTGACCTTGGATCTGACTCTATAGCAGACACAATATTTCTCGAAATGTTTCTTTCTGAACCTCCGTTCTGCAATGCAAATATTTGTTGGGCCTTCCGAGGTCTCGATTACACTCATGACCAGTATCATGAAATACAGGTTGCGGGTGGAATCCGTCTCAAGGACGTGATCAAGACGCTGTGGGCCGTCAAAGGCAATAGAACAGTAGATGATGCGAAGTCTTACATCGAGATACCAAATAGTACTATTGTGTCTCCCGAAGAGAAGCTTCGCATGGCACCTGGTGAGCAGTACGACGTGCCTACTACTGGAAGATATAACATCAAAAGATATTTAGTTCTCGCTGATATCTGCATGGAACTACGGGCCGCCGCGTGCCCTCAGATTAACGCAAGAAAAAGATTGTAGAAATTATAAGCCCACAAAAAACCCATGAGCCAAATCCACCGCCGCGTTGTTAGACGCATCCAAGACAATAAGTGGTGTACGAACTGCTTCGACTTGGGCTTTTGGAATCTATAGTAAAATATAGCATCATACTCTCGACGAGTCAATATCATGTCTCAGACTTCGTACTTACTAGCCCACGTGTTGCTGTGCTAGTTGCAGCTAACGAAAATGGACTTGGTAGGGGAAGCTCGATGAGTCTCACGTGTCTCTATCGCTTTTCGCCTACTGTCGGCAGACCCAACTTCGTTTCACTGTATAATATGATTCTCGGACGGTGTGAAAAAGGCCGATGAGAGAGTCTAAATCAGAATTCCATAAGTACAGGGTTCTGTTTGTAATGGCTCCGAACCAAAGTAGATAGCAACGGCGACGATAGAGAAAAGTGGGAATGATCTCGCAGAATAGTAAGTAAACTAGCAACAGACTGAGCGGTTCCGCCCCCCCCCGTCTATCTGCACAAGCAGATGCTCTTTCTGTGACTCTTCCGGCAGATATACAATGTCCTTTAGGCCTAAATCAACCAGATTCCGCACGAGCGTTCGGTCTTGCACATCCTTGCTGACCCCATCAACGATCATGGTAGACAAAACCTCTGCGTCTTCTCTTTCTCCTTTCGCCGTTGCGTCTATTGTAATCACTTCGTAGCAATGCCTACTGTCCCAGCCTTGATACGGCGAAGAGGCCGCTTTTTGTAGTAAATACTTAACGTTGACAAAGCCACGTTCCTCACTTCCCTTTTCTTTAGCTTTCTTGTTATCAGGTCCATCGTCATCGAATTCCGTAGGTTTTAACGTATGCTGTGTTGGTTAGCTGTTGTCCTAGCCGTGAGGGCCATACCGAGGTAGATTCCGTACTTGTTGAATGAGCTTAGACGGTACAAGGAGAACCCCTCCCGCTCTTATCGAAGAGGTGGTTTCGTGTCTGATTCCCGATTTCTGTAGCCCGATACAGTCGTTGCGGCCTTTATCTGGACGGTCTCGTCGAGCTGGAGCACCTTCTCCTATTAGCTGGTGTCTTTTGACTAGCAAACGATAATAAGTGTTCCTCACATCGTATATGTATGTCTATTGTCTCACAATCAAGCTCACACGGGTGCACGACTGTGGTGCATAAGCACATTCTTGGCATGAACAGACACGCGAGGTGAAGCTGTCAAATGGTTGTCGGACCGAGTAATCTTTCTTCAAAATGAGGCTTGAGAGAGGGACAGCACCGGGGGTTCTGGTTTTTCGGAGAGAGAACAAGTTGAGAGTCTTAGCAATACCGGCAGATGGTACAATTCATGCATTAGGCGAGGGGCGTCAACGCCCATGCCGCCTACTATACACTGCTATCAACAGATTAAGCGCGCATGCAGATTCTTTCAAGATTGAGATTCGTGCCATTCTTTCCTCCATGGCTGGATGCAGCCACGGAAGGTACAGGTACAACCGGGAGCAGGTCACTACCGCATTCAGCGAAAAGAGAAGCTGCGATCACTCCTTTTGAACGATTGGGGACTAGCGCCTCCGCGATTAATTTCTACGAAAACGTGCGAACTTGTGTTGTCTACGTTGGTAGGTACTTACTCCAGCAGCGATGCGGAAGCGGTCAGCGTCATGGAAAAGTGCAGATCAGAAACAGGGTTCCCCGTTCTCGCAGCAACGAGCGAATATCAGAAGCATAGTGTTAATGTTTCAAGGGCTAAGCAACAAGGATTTGGAAGTCGAAAGATGAACGCGAGGTCGTGGACGGTTCCCTGTTTTTGGAGATGAATTAGATGACCCACGTCTTGTCAAAGCTGAGCTCCTCCTTGAGTCTCGAGATCGGCTGTTCAAATTCATGGCGCACAGCTAGCAACGCATGCGAGCTTTTTGGCCCTGGGAATCCCTAACTACCACATCAAATCAAAGCCGATTCTAGTCGCGCTGATCGACATGTTGAATTCCGCGGCCGCTTAGGTGCAGAGCTACTCTTGTGGGTCTATCTGGCAAATGCACACAAGACTGCGGCGCTACCAAGTCTTATCGGAGACCTTAAACTCGCTGACAGGAGTATAGTGATACCAGGCTTTGGTCTGTGCAACCTGGTCTGTCCCCCTTTCATACTAGAAGGGGCTCGACTGTGCATGAGTGAATTCGAATACATGTGGTATGCGCGGTATTTCGAGAGGATCTTGCGGTCTCTCGGTACCAGTGAAGGCACATGGCATATGCTCGATTCCTTCTACCTCACAACTTGGTATCTATTCCCGTCAGCCACTTCTTGACCACAGCGAGTTTGCGTTACCTTTGATCTGCTCAGCTTCCGAGCAGTCCAAAGTAGACCTCGAAACGTTTGACGAACGCTTGGCCTAGGTCGGCATCGATGGTAGTTACGGTGGCGATGAAGACGCCGGCCGAGTTGCGGTTGAATCCCGAGATCTGTAGGATAGAGGTGTCTTTGGTGCCGATCCCTCCTTGCACAATGAGCCGCCTTCTTCAGCCGCTCCAAGCGAAACCAGTGGGAAGCCTCCCGTTTTGCGTTGGCTAATTCTTGTCTGAAGCTGGCGAACGGATTTGATCAACCTTGGCAAGGTGGTCGTAGAGATACCTGCTAAGATCGAGAGTCCGTGACAAATAATAGTTGGCACAAGGTCGACGCCATCTCTTCCGAAGTGCAAATATCTTTCATAAGCGATACAATGCCCGATAATGAATCCTGGTACGCTATTCTCGTATTAGCGACACTTGAACAGTGGCGACTCAGGTCTTGCTACTCACAACAGGCGGAATGACAACAATGCGCACCCAAGCAGCCTTTGCTTCCAATGCACTTTTTTAACGCCCCAGACCGAGTCTACCAGAGCTGAGATCAGGCACAATTCTAGAACTGAGTTCGTTGCCGCCCCTAGTGGCCATTTCCATGCCTGCCCCGCTATTAGTGGTGCTTCAGCTTTCTGGAAGTGAAAATGTCAAACCTCTCCAGGAATCACGAATCTCCCTTCCGTGTGGTGATACGCAAATTGGGCTGTAAGAAGCAGTGGCTCTCCAATAAACCCCCATAAAATGCAACAAAGGATGAATGAGATGATAAAAAGCCTTGGTTTCGATTCCACAAACGCCTGGTAGAGATCTGTTATTAGGCTTAGTCTCCCTAAAGCGACAGGAAATGACCCAAGCACCTGGGTAACAAACAACATCTGCGGGGCAATTAGCTTTGGTCTTTCTTTCAAAGAAGATCATTCGTCCAACCCGTGCACATGTTATTCGTTCGGAGTCTTTGCGATGAAACGGGCTCGTAACAAGGCCGTATTGCAGGTAAACGGGTATCGAGACCCAGAACGGCCAGCCAAAGACCTTTTATTTTTGCCTCTTGTTAGCCCAATCAAAGGGTGTTGTTTGTTTGGCTGAGCTCACATATGCGGCAACTGTTTTAGTTATTAGCTGTGGCCGCGACGGTAAGCAAAGGTACTTGAATCGAGCTTACGAGTAGGCCAGTAGCTGTAAGGTCTTGGCTCCCCCCTGAGGATGAGCATATATAGCACGATGAAGATGGTCGAGACGAGAAACGTAGATACTTCCATTAGCAACAGCTCAGTTAGAGCGTTCTCAGCTGCCATGTTGGTGTGAAAACTCGACTCAACCGCGGTGTGAAGTGTTGTTCCGAACCGGGCCCCTGGCAAACACCGGTGGTCGCCATCTTTATAACAGTTCCTACGAACTTCGCTAAACCTCGCCCTCAACCAATAGGACGCAGCGACTTTGCATGATCTTGTAACCGAGATAGTGATGTGAACTTGCTGTTTGATCACCCGCCAGAGACACATCCCATTCCTACAGCTAACTCATGGATCATCGTTACAAAAAGGTGGTCACTCTGTCGGACGCGTGAGGACGCGTGGGGCATCATTGTAGAGGTGGTAGGCGGTACCTCGGGGACATTACCGTGGGATGCAGCGGTCCGGAGTCTTCCTATCTCAGACCCATAGATTTCCTTTCGGTCAGCTGAGGGCAACGCGCCAGGAGGAATGGAGGCCTGAGCTTCAAAGAAACCCTGAGGGTCTCAAGCTGTGAACTTCGCTTCGCGCAATGACCAATCACCGTCGACCTTAGCTGTCGCCACGCGCGCGACAGCTAAGCTCGATTGTCATTGGACTGTTCTTATACCTGTGGTACCTCTCTCGTAACTCGCCTCAGGCCAGTTCGCACTCAGACCTGACTGGTATGGCCGTCGAAAAGGTCAAACAGGTGGGTCTTGCACCTAACAGTGACGATTTGTTGCAATCATGGGCTGCACAAGCCGGCGAAGCAATCGACATCATAGTTCCTTCTATATTTCTCCAATCGAGAATCGAGATTTGGTTATGTTTGCGGCCTTTCGCTAATAGCGAATATCCACATCAACTATTCTGGGGACTGCGTCTTAAGGTTGCTGTGTCGTCTAGGCTCGAAAGTGCTCAGCATCTCATTGAGCACGCTATACGGGAATCGCAGAACATCGCCAAGGAGATTGATCAGATTTCTTGCTGGAACTTTACGCAATGCGAAGTGTAAGTACACGGAGGGTATTCGTCTAGGCGCGTCATTGACAAGATTGAAGTGAGCTGTGCTGTGTTGATGAAAGTACATAATCGCTCGAAGAACATGCGCCCTCCAAACAACTTCCGGCCGAGGATGGAACGTCTGTACCGCGACGGGCCAGTAATACCGCCAATACAAAGCGGCCGCGATCGAGCCAATCTTACGAGCAACACGCCGCGCGAGCCGAGCCACGTCTACTGCCCCAGGCGACAAGTACTGCCAACACAGAGTTGCGGAAGCCGAATAATGTGTCCAGTTCAAGGGAGAAAAAGTTGAAGCTGCGAGATTGGCAGCAGGATGTTGCTGATGGCAGAAGCCCGATCGATGACGGCGTAATGTTCAAAAAGCCTTTAAAGAAGCGTGGATGCGGTAGTCAAGATAGCCCTGCGCCTCAGCAAGCAAGCAAGAAACAACGAACGTCACTAGTCGAACTTTCGACACTGCAGGTCAATGTCTCACCTGAGGTCGAAGCGCGGTTGGAAGACATCTGTTACAGCGAAGAAGACCGCGTCTTGGGCAACAGTCTTGTCAATTGCGTGATTGCAGGTGCCACCTACTGTAAGACGAACCCCGACTCTCAGCGAAGCTGGACAAATGATATTGGCGCAAAACCAGACAACCAGAGCCTGTCTTTGGAAACTGCGATACACAGCTGGAGGGAGTTGAACAGCGCGTCAATGCTTCTTAGCAACGTCACAAACTTCGTAGTAAGCTGGCTTCAGGTCGTAGCCAACCAGGAGCAAAACACACCGAAAGGCAGACCTCCACGATGGAACACTAAGAAAACCACCTCCGCAGAACGTACTCGTCGGTACCGAGAACGCGCGATTGGCAACTTCCTCATCCTTCTCATTAATAGTCTGAGTGAAAGTTCAGGGAAGAAGGCATATAACGTGTGCACCGCTCTTGCAGGTACGTACATTTGTTGTCAGAGGGGATCGTTCTGTTGACCGATGCACAGCTTCCACTGTTGCTGGCCAGTCACTTGAAGGTCCATTGAGTGAGATTCATCGTCGGTCGCATTCGAGCCAAAAGGAAGTCGCCAAGTGGTGTTCCACCATGCTCTCTCAGGGAGTAGACGACACTTGGAAGACTTTGAGCCTAGAGTATGCCATAGACCCAGCCACCTATGTTATGACGAAGGGTACCAGGTATGTCACTTCTTGTGACAGTAGGGAATACAGCTAACGTTAGTAGCTACGCAGTGGCTCGAAATCTCTTAGGGCTCTGTGCACCTCCCCTTTCAAATTCTGAGGAAGCGTGCCGTCCAAGACAGTTCACGAGTGATGCCACGTCAGAGAGCGAAGGAATTGGGACCTGTGACCCTCGGGCATTGGGCATTGAGAGCACTACGTGCGACGTACCATCTCAGCCCAATCTACTGCCACCAGCCACACCACTCCCAAGCTCGGCCTGGGCTGACCAAGAAGCATTTGGCCTATCCTTGTGTAGCTTGTCCGGTCCTGACTCCTGGTACCAATTTTATCAGGACGAAAATACCGCCCTGTCCGGAACCACGGCTTGTCAAGCATTCTCCGGGCCATAGTACGCCATCCCCAGGCTCAAGTCGCGGTTCCTCCTGAACACCGCGAGTAGAGAAGATGAATGAACCCGTTTCAGATGTCCAAGGTGTAAGAGCGATGGCAAAGCAGACATCGCCTTCATTCCCGAATGGCTGAGGCGTCATTTGCGGCGGAGCTTGAAAGACGACTATGTCTGACTGTATCGGCTGAGCGCCTGGACAATACTCCTCAATTTCCGATCGCTTTTTCTGCTTGCTGTTATGAGCAGCTTCGGGCCATGACGAGAGTAGACAGTACTTACAATATAGGCGTTCTGAGCGAAAACTGCTGCGGTCGGGTCCTGCTCTTTGGGAGTGCCTTGCTCGCGTATACATCTGGCGACTGCCTCGCAGTCCTGGCGCGATGCCACTTCCCGTAGGATCCGTACCGTAGCACTTGACATGATCTCAAACACAAGTCCGTAATACTAGCATGTATGCCATCAGTGCAGCCCTCGTACCTTGAATGGGCAAGGTTGATGCACTGCCTTACGTCACAAAAGCGGGCCGCGTTTAGCGAGCTCTTTACAGCCGAAGTTGTTGACATTACTGTCAAACATTTTTGTTCCCAATCTTGGATGTGCTCTCTGCAATAAGCGCTACGCCGAAGACATCGCCGTTCTTGACTTGTTGATGGGCACCACGCCATGTGAAGCATATAGCCTTTGAATGGTGGTGGTGATGGCGCCTTACAGAGACCTTCACGTGACCGAGCTTGCTCGCCAACTGGAGCATACTGATGAAGTACCAGCAGCTATTGCCTTGTAGCTTGATGTAACGAGGGGAACTATAGAGCGGGGGAAACTCACCTCTGAGGTGTATGGAAATGTGTATCCACCGACCAAACACCTATTCTATTAAGCTAGTGACAGTTTCATTGGGTCTGGCAACGTGATATTGGGCATTGTACGGACGCAGAGGACGCAGAAACCTAGGGCACAGAGATGATTAATAGGAAGGGAGAAAAGTACGTAAGCGGCTTCAGAAATGTTCATGTCTCTACGGCCTGCTCTGCCCTAAAGAGCTTTTCCCCGTTGTCCGTTCTGGACACAGTATAATAGTTTTCGCATCATTTCTGTCGGATCTTTCTGCCTCTACAAGACCTTGGGCTTGTGGGCTGCTACTCACTAGTGCAGCTGGGATCGCCTGAATGGCACCATTGCTGTCAGAAAGATTCCGGGCGCAAACTCCCATCGTACTACTCATGCCTAACTTTTACCTCTTTCGTGATCAAAAGGCAGTTACTTTTGCCGCTCGCCGCATCGCCACTGACCGACGCATCGAACTCGTCTTGCCCTTCCCCGATCCTCCTGGGAGTCGCATCTTCTTCTCTCGTCTTTGCTCTGATCGACAGATGTTCTAGCTGATGCGAGTTCTCTGGCTGGTTGCTGTTCAGTAAACCTGCTGTGCCTAAACCTCCGTAATGTGTTTTGAAATCGTGGAACATTGGCAGGAGTAGAGGAAAGGTTGTCGTGACCAATGAGCTGTGCATGGCGATTTGCGACCATATAAAGAAGCCAGCATCGGAGGTTGGGTCGGCGGTGAAGCTGCTTTTGCGAAGGTGGGTCCATCGTAGTGCTTCAGGAACGATAGTGCTACCGTTTGAGCAATTAGCAATGCATGTACCCGAAGCAAAACGGGCGCGCAAGCGTACAGTGTATGTGCAGAGAGCAAAACAATTGTCTTCAGCTTTCTCTTAGTCTCTCCCATTTGTAAAGACGCGATGAGATACATTGTAACTCCAGTAGAGACAACTTCAAGAGCGATGTCGAAGCCAGAAATTACTAGCCATCTGGATGTCTGCTTCTGTATTTAGCATAGGGTCAACGCCATAGGTGCGAACAGAATCGACTCACAAGATCTTCGCAGTTCTTGCTATAAGTTACCCAGGGGCGCGCAAGCTCACATTGGAAGGCAAAGGCTAGTAACGATGCTAGTGTAAACGTCACGACAGTGACGCAGGAGGCGATGAAGACTCGCTTCCTCGATTGTCGCTGCGTTAGGTTATAAAGAAACAGAATGAAACTGAGTCTCGATCTAGTGGGCGTTTTGTATGAGTCTTTGTTCTCTCTTGTTGGGTCAAAGTTGGTGTGTCATCTACCAATATTTAGCACTAGCTTGCGCAGCCGTTGCCATCCGTTAGCTCAATCTTACCTGTTGAACGCTTTGCTGCGTCTTTCCATTAAGCAACGTTGACTGTTTCCCAAGCCCCATCCTGCATGCGCTAATAGTGACAGTAGACTAAACGACACCGACAATCTAAACGATTCATTAGCTTACGCAAACGTGCCCTCATTCTTAGAGATGGAAAGACTCACGGTCGCAGCGAGCAATGTCAGGTCGTCATCAACGAAATTTCGACCCGTTGTTCGACGACAGAACACGCGGAATCCGACAAAAATTATCGACACGACAGATCCTAATGCTGCCCAGATCAGTATTCAAGCAGTGTGATCGTCTTCGGTAACGGTCTCGAGAGGCAAATAGTAGCCAGGCGGTGCTTTATTCATAGTGTACGGTGGAGCTAAGAGACAGCACGGCAAGGTCAGGTCCTGCCATGACGGATATATAAAGAGCATTGACCTTGTAAAACCAAGCCCTTCCCTCACATGGGCCCGACTGCAACCCCCAGCAGGGAGGTTACGGCACTTCCGGGAAAATTGTGGTTATCTAAACGCTTTGTGGTAGGCCTAATGCCTTTCAACCCTAGGAGCCTTCCATGAACTGTTGCATGAAGCTATACCGTTTCAAGCAATACGATTGCTAGCTCCGGGGACCGGAAGCCGGAGACCAGGATGCTACAGGTCGGCTATGCAAAGCTAAAAGGGGTGGGGTAATTAATCTAGCGCATTTTATCGAGCACTGGGAAGAGGGGAAATTGAGCCTCTTATATTAAGTCGGCTGGTGTTGTCCTACTCTAGTAGACTCTTTTTAGCATGCTTTTGTCTTTGCTGCCTCTGCAGCCTCTCATCTACCTGTCGTGCAACTCTTTGGCATATAACCATTAGCGACATACTTGTACCAGCCGCAAATATGATTTTTGAGGATAAAGGCGGCTCCAATACCGTCACATGCGAGCACGATTCGGGAAACAACATGCCTCCTAAAGTAGAGGCGAAGTACAGAGGCACGGCGGCGGACCAAAGAGATATGAAAGCCCTAGGGAAGACGCAAGAGTTGCGGGTAATGGAAATGAACAAACCTCAGATGGCGCGAGTGGACACTTGGAGCTAATGTTCGCACAGCGCAACTTTAAATTTGTCACGATGTTGGGTTTTGCCAGTACCGTTATGGCGTCCTGGGAAGTGCTTTTGGTTTTGTTCAAACTTATTCTAACTGACGGTGGCACGCCCAATCTTTTTTGGGGTATATTTCGCGAAAATCTCTTGACCGGAATGAGTGCTAAAAGACATCAGGCTTCCTCGTCGACGCCTGCGGTATGCTTTTCGTGTACGCAAGTCTAGCTGAGCTAGCGTCCATGTAAGTTCAAGTCTTTTGCAGTCCAGGCGGAAGGGAAAGCTGACGGTTTGCAGGTCGCCAACTGCCGGAGGACAGTAAGTCGGTCGTGTCGTAAAGGACCCAAGAGAAGTAAGGAGCGACTGTGTCACTTTGCCTATCTTCGGTCCTTCCCCCGCTCTCGGGTTAAATTTCCTGCTAACTCAGATCGCAGATATCACTGGGTCTCAGAGTTGGTGAGTGTCTCCTTCTTGAAGTCTCCAGATGGGTCTTCTCACTACACCCACTAGACATGATCTGACCCTTCCTTTCCTTCCTTGCAGGCGTCAAGTAGAGTGCAAAAGCCTCTCTCATATCTTGTCGGCAAGTTTCTCCAGGTGATCTTAAGCTGCTACAAACCTGCTAACAGACGACATCAGGCTGGCTTTCAGCCATCGGATGGCAAGTCTATCTCGCGGGCGTCTGCTTCATGGTCGGCGGGCTCATCCAAGCTCTAATTTCTCTAAACCATGAAGCATACGTTGCAGAGAGATAGCACCAGACACTGCTAACGATTGCGGTGGTGGTATCGTCCGTTGTATTTAACACAGTCCTTGCAGTGAAGCTGCCACTCATCGAAGGTCTGCCCGTCAAGCTTGATATCATTCTGCGAGCTCGCCTGACTAATGCCTTCTGGGGAATTCAGGTATCCTTTTGGCTCTGCACCTTTGCGGTGTTTTCGTCGTCGTCATCCCACTCTGGGTTATGGCTCCTCGAGCGCCGGTAGATGTGGCGCTGTTCAAATATACGAACGTTGGAGGGTGGGACACCACAGCACTGGCGGCGCTAATAGGCATGGTCACGCCACTTAATGTCTTGATCGGCTACGACTGTACGGTGCACATGGGTAAGTCATAAAGAAATCACTCGGTACATGTTCCCAGTCACTCACCAGCGGTATAGCTGAAGAACTGCATGATGCATCAATCACTCTACCGAAAGCAATCATGTGGTCTGTTGCACCAAATGCTTGCCTCGGCATCTTGGTGATTTCGACTCTTGCCTTTTGCTCTGGTGACATTGAAGAAGTGCTGCAAACTAGGACGGGAGAGCCTTTTGTGCAGATATTCTATAACGCCACTGGAAGCAAGGCTGCTGCGTCCGTGATGGTCACTATCGTCATCATCCTCCTGATCTCTTGCTGCTTCAGTGAAGTTGCTACAGCAAGTCGTCAGCTTTGGTCTTTTGCTAGAGATAAAGGCCTCCCCGCGTCCACTTGGCTTGAAAAGGTAAAAAAGCGATGCTGCCCTCGTTACTGATGCTGACAGCGTTTTGCAGGTACGCCCCGGTTGGAACATCCCCCTCCGAGCTGTGTTCGTCTCATTTCTGGTTGTTCTACTTCTTTCGCTCATCAACATTGGGTCTACCACCGCCTTGCGATCGATTAGCTCTCTTGGCGCCGTCGCCATCTTGGGGTCATACCTTGTGACTATTGGAACTCTCATCTGGCGTCGACTCTTTGGAGCTCCTCTGCCGCCACGACGCTGGTCTCTCGGGAAGTGGGGCCTGTGGATCAACATCACTGCTTTCTGTTTCGTCTTGCCACTCTTTGTCTTCGCCTTCTTTCCCCTCACGAGGGAGGTCGACCGCGAAACTTTCAATTATGCAAGCGTGATGTTTGTTGGAGTGCTTCTCATTGCTCTTGTTTATTATGTAACCAGGGGGAAGGAGGTGTATGACGGACCAGTGGCTCTTGTTAAGCGAGATCAAAAGTAGCCTGACGTGGCCTATGCAGCATTTGGAAGTGTTAAGAAAACTTTGGATTAGCCGTACGTTCAAACGAAAGCCGAATTGACGTTAGAAAGGATTGAGCAGAGTAACATACCTTATTCGTAAGCGAGTGAATCATTCGCCTACATGGTCTGTCTTGTACCGAGCAGTGTCGGGAGGAGCGGGAATGCCTTTGCTCAATGGTCTGCACGTGCCAGATACTAGCGGATGTATCCGGCTTTCATCGGCGGCCAAACGCTGCCACAAACTACTACATACTGTTACAAGGTTTTACGATCAGCCGCTTTAAATCGAGATCAAAATGACATATCCTGCACATCCAATTAAAATTTTGCTAAGAGAGGGGAAAAATCGAAAAAAGAGCTACTCAAGAACTGTTGGTCCAGTGTTCATATGCAGACCAGAAGAAGCCGTACTACAGAACCTAATTGGGGAGAGGGAGGATCTCAGATTCAACAATAAAGCCTTGTATCTTTCTGACTGTGCTTGGTCATATGAAGGCGTTCAGACGCAGGGTGTATGGCATTGAAATTGGGCTTTCTCACTGTCCCTGGAACAAAATATTTCTGTTTCGTGCGGCAGAATTCTTATGCATCATTGCGGTGTTGTTGCGCCAAAGTATGGAACACACGCCCGTGGCATACGCGACATTTTTTCACCCGAGCGTGCATTAGCTAGAGAGCAGATGAGGAGCTAAGCGAGCTAGGCCCGTAATAAGCATTCAACAATTTTCGTGCGACTAACAATGTTCCACCGAACCTTCTTATGGTCCCTTCGACCCGCTTAAAGTATAGTCGTTGTTCTGTAACCACATATAGACGAACCTCGAGCTTGCCGCAATAGAGATATCGTAGACCGCGAAAGGACGAGCGGATCTTGTCTCGCTATACTGCGGCTCCGACTTCGCATGTGTTTGGAGTGATAAGCAAATTGCCTCGCATCATGATTGACTTTACTCACCTACGACGCTGTTCGTGCTTGAGTGGAAAACTCCTCGACCTTCAGATACTGTCGCTACGGGAGAGACACCCGTGCTTTCGCGACTAGCCATATGTGACGACATCGGAAGATTGCCTACTTTGATTGAGCTCAAAGCTCAAAGCTAACAAGAAATCATGCCAATTCTTTGTATGGTATCTGTGCCTGTGGTATCACATGGGAAAGTTTCATCACTTAAGGTCACAGAAGGAGCCTGAAACACGCAAAAATGTGCTGAGGACTCAAATGGTCGAGGACTGCGACTGGAAGCACCGTAGCCATGTTGAACCAAGACATGGTAAATACATATCTAAGATAAGTACTCATATGCTCGCAATTGAACGGGAGTTGCGATAGAGACTGCCATGCGCCTGCGACGTTAATACTCCATGTCATGTTGCGTATGCACCAAACCCGACTGTCGAGCAAGGCGCATCGTACATGCTTGGATGGACAAACCCTGGACGCGGCTGATTCTCATACCCCAAACGAACTAGAGTTTCATCACCCGGTTTGAATACCGGCCAACCTAGTTTCAGCGGGCCCTTCTCTGGATCTGCTGCAAATTGTGCTCCTGCGTGTTGCATCACCGTCTCCATGTTGTGTTGGGGTTCAGATGACGGTTCACCGCTAACATTATCGGCATTTGCAAACACCGTGTCGACATCTGCACCGTGGTAGGCACCGCTGCCGTTGTAGAGGCGCAGATTGTCCCAGTCGCCGAAATATTCAAAATACCAGGCTTGCACGCCGTGAGCTCGTCGTTGCTCCGCTTGGAACATGTTCGGGCAGATAAAAGAGGAGAGTAAGAATGCGTCGCCATCTTCTTCCGTCACATTGGCTCCGGCGGCGATGGCGGGGATCATGTAATAGCCCTGCTCATTATTATTGTTGCCAAGAAGGTAGGGCTAAGAGGAGTCAGGACCAGGGTCAGACGATGCCCGATGCGGCGAATGGTGGAGGAGAAATGCTTACCACCTTGGCGAACTTGCCTTCCTTGGCCAGCTGCGTGTAGTTTGAGAAAACAGTCACGCCATCCGGCTTTGGATAGAAGGGTGGCACTGATCGAAGGGGGCTGCTGCTTCGCGCAGACGGTAATTTGCTGGCAGCCAATTCAATGTCTTCCCAGGGTTTTGTGCGCATGCAAGGAATGGTATTCCCGTCCGAGCCGCATCCCATCTCCGCTGACACGTTGTACCAGTTACTGAGAGTGACGTTTTCAGAGTTCATTGGGAAGGACAAGGCGTTACCGGAGTGCGAAATGAGACCGCTAACAATGGGATCCTCAGCGTACGCGAAAGCCCAGTAGTCAACTGCAACCCCGCCGGAAGACTGTCCGAAAATGGTAATTCTCGATGCATCTCCGCCGAATGCCGCGATGTTGTCGCGCACCCATTCAACGGCAAGACGCTGGTCCCGGAAACCAAGGTTATCGACATTGTCTGGTGCCCCAGGAAAGCCGAAGATGTTCAGCCGGTAGTTGACAGTGACAACAACGACGTTCTCTGCGTCAGAGAAGTACTGACCATTGTAGAATGGCGAATTTGTGGTGCCGATGGACGTCCTTCCGCCATAGAAGAATACCAGTACTGGGCGTCCTCCGCATCCATGACCATTCTGTATGGTCTTCGTCCAGATATTTAGCGTGAGACAGTTCTCGTCCCGCTTAGTTCCTGCGTTACCACTGAAGAAGTCGATGATCTGTTGAGCCTGAGGAGTGAGGAACCCCAGGTCAAATGGCGGCCTAGAGCTCTGTGGGCAGTCGCTTGAAGGGCTGTTAGTAGAAGGGAAGAATGCATAAGAGGCGATTGGCTCACAATCCCTGCCGATCCTGTCAGTCCCGAGACCATGAACGGTAGGTGGAATCGATACCCACGAATTTATCGGCAACATGAAGTCCACGACGCTCGTAAGCCTCCGGCGCCGCAAATCGTAGGTCGCCTACCGGAGGCTGCGCAAAGGGGATACCGAGAAACTCTGTCACGTCGCTACGATTCTCGGCCAAGTGGCCCTGAATAGGGCCATTTTTGGTCTCGACGGTGAGCGCGCACGGGAGTGCAGCGCAGACGAATGATGAGAGCTGCGGAAGCAGTGTGAACGCCAAAGGGCGCAAGAAAAACATGTTTGCTGTCGGAGGAGGGAAACCGGTGAAAGGCGTCACGAGCACAAGGTGCGAAAGTGTTGACAATGAACGCCTGCCATGGTGGCTGGGAATTAAGAGAGGGAACGGGTCGAGCGGAGTGATCTTGATTCGGGCCCCGATCGCACTTGACGTCAAGATGCTGCTGCCGAAGACCACTTAATGTAGGCTCGCACTCGACTATCATCTCGCCTCGGCGAGAGTGGGCCGAAGCCTTGCCCGAGACCGTCTGCCAAGTGCGCGATCTCGCCTCGCGAGCTTCGTCATTTAGCTATTCCGCTAGACGCGGCACAGTCTGGGGCCGTGTGTGATAGCGCATGCAGGGTTCCCTGGTCTTGCAGCAACGCCGCCTCCACCCATGTCCTGCAACCTTGTCAACCCCAACGAGCTGTCGAGATCAGCTCTCTGACCTGCGACCGCAATGACAATACTGACCAGAGTAAAGAATTGGGCTGGATGGTTCGCTTCCAGCTCGGCCTGTGAAATGAACTTGCAGTGCTCGTCTGTTTCGATGCCAACTCATCTTGCCCCCCTCCTTTGCTACCCTTGCACGTCTATGGCTGTTGAAGTGATTGACAGGGAGCGGCTTCATGTCTCTATCTTGACTATATACATGTCCCCCCGGCACAGTCTTTCCCTCTCACCACCTAGAGAGATAGCTCTTAGTCCCACCACCATTTTACCGATCGCAAGTAAAGGTTTACTCTACACTAAGAGCCACTATGACAGTCATGAATACGGCTCCTCCTCATGGCGAGGAGAACGATGGCCAGAGGCTTGAAATAACGGCCTTCATCATGACGATTGCTGCCGGGTTGCTTGTTGTACTAAGAATTTGGAAAAGACGCAACGAACACTCGCTCGGGTGGGACGACTATGTAATCGTTGGTGCTTCGGTATGGTGTTTATCCGTCTCGACCAGCCCACTTACTAATTGAATCAAGCAAAGGCCTGCTCTGTCGCTACTGCGGTCTTTGTTATATTAGCTATTCACAGTGGCTACGGCAAACACATCGACGACCTAAGCGATGAACAAGCCCGGACAGCACTCATGTGGTTCTTCGCCGCCCAATCGCCATACAAAGTCACCGTCGGCCTAAACAAGATCTCACAATTGATACTCTACCTACGCATATTTATGGACCAGAATTTTCAGAAATTGGTAAAGGCGGCTGGTGTTTTCGTATTTGCTTGGACCGTTACAGCGTTTTTGTTGACGCTCCTCCAATGTGTGCCTATCTCTGCTTCGTGGGACAAAAACGTACACGGCCGTTGCATCAACAAAAGTGGTTTCTGGATCGCATACGCTATTCTGAACATCTTGACCGATGTGGTCGTGTTAGGCATTCCGATCCCGCAAGTCCGAAAACTGCAGCAGCCATTGAGCCAACGTCGCCAAGTCTGCTTTCTTTTCCTGCTCGGAGGCCTGTAAGCTATCGTTTCCCATACAATTCTCTTGAATTGCAGCTGACGTCTCTTAGTGTAACGATCGCAAGTATCCTCCGTACGACAGCCGTGTCCAACTCTTTAGAGAACCAACAGGATATCACATACAGTTTCATCACACGAGGAGTCTGGACACTAATTGAAGCCAACTTGGGCATCATTTGCGCCTGTCTCACAGTTGGTGGAAATTGGTTATTCCAAAAAGCTCGCGGACTGATTTCTCGAAGGCATGGCGTTTCTGAAGAAAATTGTGTGCGACGCTGTGAAAGTGGAATAGATTTGAAGAATCTTGCAGACGATAGGAACGGGAGCGAGGTGCGGATAATAAATCCAGCACCTAAGTTGTCGTCGGGAGATGATGATGAGGTGGGATGCGGCGGAGTCAGAACGCCGCAGTCTGAGGGGCTGTAGCGAGAATGTCTTGTGGCAAAAAGGAGGTTTCAAGTACGCCATTGCTGTTTTCGCAAATGCCTGGAATGAGCCATCCTCGATATTCACCTTATCTTCATCCACTCCTTACCTAGTTATTAACGGCCAGGGCTCGCGGACCTAATTTCGCCTGTTTTAGTCGTAACATACGTGGAAAAAGGCATGTGAGGTAGCATGTTTTGGTAGCGCACTTCAATCAATCCGGTCTAACCAACGTTTAGATGGCAAACCACATACCTATTTTTGGTATACGGTTAATTCAGAACAAATGGATCGAGCAAACAGGATAGTCAGATTTTAGTTGCTCATTCTCTTCCACGAATTACCCTGCTTATAACCTAATGGGCAAACATTGTAGCCCAAGTAGGCTCTGCTACTACGCTTTCGGATACCTTTCCCAATTCATAGGCCAAACAGAAGAAACCAACGACCATTTGTGTATAATACGGAGAATCGCTTCACCCTAGCAAGCTACGGACAGCGACGAAACTCAAACAATCTTGTAGCCTAGGAAACTGCGTGGTCATAATGCGCTGTTAAACTGAAGCATGTACTGTTAGCATATCACGGCCAAAGGCCTTAGGATTGAACGCGTGTGATCAGAACCTTGAGACCAGTTGTAGTAAAGCAATGTCAATTGACAGCTGATCGAACGTGACGAATCAACAAGAGCGCTCGTTAAGATAAACTAATCACGCCAAATGTGGCCGAAGACCTGTTCAGCTGTGTCCTCACCCTCGTATTCAGTCTTTTCTTCGCCATCTTCCGTTCGCAAACCAATACCTCAAAGCCACTCAGCCTTCAAATCGCAACTAGGCTGCCTAGACTTTAATCTCATCGATGGGATACTCTTATGTTTCCATCTCCCGCATTCCTCTCTGCTGCTCGATACCCAGTGTCCCCTCACGAAGAGTGTGGGGGTACTAAGTTGGCCATTATACATGTCTCTGCACGTAACAAGGGACATCTTCTTGTTCCGCATTTCTGAATGAAAACTCTACAGGAGTCGGGCATCTGGCGGGTTTACCTCCCGCAAGATAAAGATCCAGATTCCTAACCCAATGCGGCCACGTCCATAATGTAGACCTGCATATATCTCAGCTCTCTTTCTAAGGCAAGTCTGCGTTCATCGATTAATTGCTTCTTCAAGCGAGTGCAACGCCCTCGGTGTATTACTTCCAATTCTTTGCGAGCATAAGACCAGGCTTGAGAGATCACGTCGGAGTATCTAACGCCGTCGGGATTGCCGATCCGGAAGTGGGCTTCGCTTTCGTCGTCGTAAACCACCACTGTCTGGCAAGGCGGTGACGAGAGTTGCATGTTGAAGAGCGGAGAATCTTTCATGGCTCCAAAATTTGAAGGCCATTCGAGATCTGACAAAGTGGAACCGTTCAAACCGAGGCGTTCAAGGCTGACAGGATATCTGAGCGGCCGGAGCGTGCTATCATTTGTAAACACCAAGCGCGACTGCACGTCTGCCGGTGCCGTACATCCAAACCGGATCTTTGGCGACGATGAGATTATTATGTCGTTGCATATTGCTGCAGCGGGCCGACGTGCGCATGATAAGCAACAACAGTCTCCATCAAGCTGCGGCAGAAGATTGACGGGTATCGTCGAGCGATCGGGTTCAAGGAACAGGATGCCGCGTTTGATTTGGGTCGACCCATCAATGGTCGTTCGAAACGCCTGACTGACTTGGCGACAGCGGTAGACCGTCAGAGCGTCGTGTACCATCAAAAGAACGCGCTCGAGGATCTCGACTGGAAGAGCCTTGAAAGGAGCATGATCATGCATTTTCATTGCACCCATCGTCGATCGAATGCGGCACTGTCTAACCGCCGTACGGCTCGCCATGGACTCCCTGCCTTCCTAAGAACAGTACAGATCGTTACCGCAATGAGCAGCAAAATGATACCTGCGTATGCTCTTCCTCGACCGATTGGGTACCAATACATCCAGGGATCGTCTGTCCAGAATGCCGTCACCGTACGCATCAGAGCCTGCATTCGTCTCACCGCTACATTCATTCACCCGTTGTGACGGCCTGGACTTTCCCAACGCAGATTTCGTTTCCAAATGATAGCACCTTCCACTGGCATTTGATTGGACGCTCGCAAGAGGACAACGTTACGCGATCTACCTTATCAAGCTCTCGCTTGCCAGTAGTGTCGCAGCTTCTAAACGAGACGGTGGTGCGACGGGAGAACAATCGACGCTTTCGCAGCGGTGATATTGTCTCAACCAATGCCACCCGCCATGTCCAGAGTAAGGCTAAATGTATCGTTGCTATCTCCCTGCACAAGCGCTTTCTCTGGTGGACACCTTCCATGATCCTACCGAACTGCAATCACAGAACCTGTGGTGATGCTGACCCGTTTTGCGGTTATCTGGTTATCTGGCGCATTTTTCTTTCTTTTTTTTTTAATTACGAAACAACGACTACAGCACTTTCAAGTGTTATTACTCTTGTAGATTGACATGCCGACGCATTTTGACTGTGAAGACATCTCATGGAGGTAATACTACCGCTCATTGATCAGTTTGTTATTGCAAGCCCGACAATAAATTAACAGGAGTGGAGGAGGCGTGGACTGCAGAGCCATCCCAGCTTTACAACGAGTGGGACAGTGGACGGCAAGGAAATGAGTCCGAGCGTGCGCTATCTACCCCCACGGTCCATATGTCTGAGCGCACAAGCCGGGGATTTCATCTGCTGAAAAGCATTCTACGTCTCTGCAGCCAAATTCTCCGGGCAATAAGTCACTTTGAAGTCGGTAGAACCTTTGAAACATGCAGTATCTGCGGGGCTACCTGCAGCCTCTTGCGTCTCATGTGTCCACCCCCGTGTGGGATCACACTCTCCCGGTATACATATCTTTGCAGGACATTCTCCACTTCCCCTCCCGTTCTCTAGCGGCTGCACCGCTATTCCGACTAGCTCTTGACTATCTCCCATCATTGACAAGTCATAGGCAACGCCTTCCAATCCCGCGTACGTGCTATAACCATATTCAAATAGGCTCTGCGAGCTCCAATGCATGTCGAGCGGCCAATCTCCATTGCTCGAGAGACGTACCCCTTCTAGTTTGTATGAGGATCGCAGAGTACCGTTCGAATCATACGCAAGAGGTAGTTTAGACGAGCGAAGCAGCATTTGGCCTTGGCTCACTTGATATATGGCAAAAGTCTTCGTGTCCTTGCACATATTATGTATGAAGAGGTTAATGTCTTGATTATGCTTCGTTGCCCCCGTATACCAAAAGGCAAGGCAGCTTAGCCAAACAACTCTTCTTGCTTTCGATAGCATTAGATCTCAAAGCCGCGCGATAAAGCTGGGGGGATTCCTTGACAGCAGCCGGAGAAAGAAAAGGTTTGGAGAGAAGATCAACATTCCTATGATCCTCGTAAGACATAAATGCAGACTAGAGTTACGTTGGTTGCATTTGCTAAATTTTAGTTAGCTAGGTCCTCTAATCGTAAAAGCGTATAGCATGCCTAACTGCGGCAAATGAAGAGTTTCTGCACGCTACACGGTAATTCACAATAGAAGATTCTTTGCAATGTCGTAATAATGTTTACAATCTTTTTCTTGCGTTAATCTCAGGACACGCAGCCGCCCGAAGCTGCATACGGATATTAGCGAATACTAGATACTTTTTGATGCTATATTCTCCATTACTCGGGACGTCGTACTGCTCGCCGGGTACCATGCGAGACTTCTGTTCGGGAGACACAACTGTAGCTTTAGGAATCTCAATGTAAGATTTCGTATCATCCACTACTCTATTACCTTCAACAGCCCGTAGCGTCTTGATCACGTCTTTAAGGCGGATTCCGCCCGCAACATGTATTTCATGATACTGATCATGGGTGTAATCGAGGCCGCGAAAAGCCCAACAAATATTTGCATCGCAGAACGGGGGCTCAGAAAGAAACATTTCGTGAAAGATCGTATTTGCTATGGAGCCACATGCAACGCCAAGTAGTATTTTTGGGTGAAGCGAAATATAATCGTAGGGATCGAGAGCTCTAAGTGCCAAATCAGTATCTTCTCTGATGGGAAAGAGGTGGACGGCCGCGGCTACATGTTCGTTCACATGTAGGAGCCTTCGGCATTGATCGTTAAAGGTAGAGGGGTCGAAGTTCTTGTCTTCTTGGTGCGTCTTTATTATCTTTTTGTCTTTATTGACGATCCAAAAAATCTTCTTCTCGTGTTTGGGACGAAGATAGATCTCCGACGCCAAATAAGGGTGATTTGTCGATAAAGCGCGGAAGTCTCGACACACTGCTCGAGCTTGTAATAGTTCTTTCGCCGGAAGCTGTGCAAGGATAACAGTCAGTAGTTCTGGGATTCTCCAAATTCCGTGAGGCTGGCTCATGTTTGGATAATGATAAGAAATCTAGATTCTTCGCAATACCGTTATGAAGGAAATTGTCCTTCTAGACCTCTGTTTAACCATTACACGATCAAACGCTCTGACATAAGTCGAGAAGAGAGTCCCTATTTTGACACTCGTCAATCTTCCGCTACCACCTACCTAGGTATGTACTATGCAAGGATGCAGTGTATAGGTGCAAGCGCGATTGAGTCTCCGAGCGCCCTCACTGTTTTCCGCGCGTCCTATTTCTATATGTATTCTTTGTTTAACGGCCTCGTTCAACTTCGATATTTCATCTCATCCTTGGTTCCTTATTAGCGACCAGCGCTCACGAGTGTTTTGCCTCATCAATAGAAGCTAATAGATCCGAACCCTGTAGAAGCCTCATCTAATATGTCGTGGTCCTAACCTTTTCCTTGCTTCTTGTTACTGGATCCCTCGTGTTGATGTGCCTCAATAGTTCGAGCAGCGTCTACTGCTCACAAACAATCAAGCAGCGGCTCACCAACGTGGTGTATCGTGGCGTCGCCGCCTGTTAGCTAGCCTAAGATTGACGTTACAGTCAGGAAAGTTCGCCCAGAAGGGACGCAACTCGAGCTATCCTTTCGAGATCTCGAGGAGCCCCATGATGCTAGGGAGGACAATCTCGGATTATTGATGTTTACCGTATCTTGCAATCCTTCTTTGGGGTCACCATGTACGGAAGGGAACAACTGTCAAATTTTTCCGTAGCATCTTCGTTGGAACCAGGCTGTTGTCGGTTGGGACAAGTCATGACTGATATCGAACTCTCCTCAACTAACTTAAAACATCCAAATCTAGGCCACAAGCAAAGTCTCAGTCATTAGAACGTGGATCGCAGCCAGGCAGCCCCGGTAGTAACTTTGGGTTTCTGAACGCCTAGTGACCCTCTTCGCTGCTGTCGGCTCGCGAACGGGTTTGGTCTACGGCATGATAAATTTCCTAGCTTCCTTCAAAGAATGTCTTTATGTCTTGATCTAAAGACTAAAGACATACTCTCTGTTTCTTGCTGGCTATTGCCTTCGGGTATGCGATGTGTGCGTGCCGAAACGGGTATTGCAGGGGGGCTACATTAAGGAGAAAGCTCATATGTCGTGCTGTCGCTGTCGCTTTGGGCGATTTCTTCATCTTGGTTCATTCCGCGGCGTACTGCGGCCCCCCTCTAGGATTCTTCAATCTCTACATTTGTGGTGTCTTCGCCACTGCCCATTCAGCTCGGTGTCCAAGTCGCTGTTTTCCTCCTGAGACTCTCGTCCAGATGTATCCTACTAACCTCCAGTGACGCCAATGCGAATTTTGAGCCACACCTGATCACTCTTGTGCGAGCCCGTCGATAGCGGTGTCCTTTCTCCAGAATAAAATTTAACCATAGAAGACGACGATCATTATCACACTCGATCCTAGCAGTCACCTCACCACGACTCTTCGGATCATCTATGCCTTCATTCGCATTATGAGACGCCAGCGCAAGAGTACTCTGGATTCGACACCGGCAATCAACCGGCGCTAAACGGGTTCAATGGCAGTGTGCAACAACGACCGACGCAGCCACAAATTCACCCTTTGATAATGCCACCATGGCCTTCCATGTTGAACGGTCAAGCGCATCCTAGTTGTCAACCAATCTATCCGCAACCAGTGCAACCTACACTCAAAAATCAGCTACACACACCAATATTAGCTACCTTTGTTCGATATGCCAGCCCACGTAAGACTCTGACAAAAGACGATCGGAAGCCCTTGTGCCAATACGCTAGGGATAAGCCAAACGCAAAACAGACCGAAATCGGAGCTATCTTCGGTGTGGACAGAAGGTTAGTAGACCGGTCTGTGATCATCTTTTAGTACGGTCTCTAAGGTCCTTCGACAGATTGAAAAGCGTCTAATGCAGGAAGGTGGCAGTGATCTCCCAGTCAAGCGTACAAAAGGCCGCTCTCCCGATATTAGAACGGCACTAGCAGTTTGGGCTAAGAATCGGGCGAGTCTCAGCGAGCAATGCGAACATTGCAATCTTCTGATGGCAGACCAAGAACGAAAGAGTCTTCCTTTAATAGACGAGCTCATCCGTGACAAAGCTCAAGCGTTCTCTGCGGTGACGAAAGCACAGACAACTTTTGGGGCTATACCGCCTCGCATGGTCCATTTCATTCTTGAAATGCGACGTGTTCGAAGAGTGCTTTCACCGACACTGTGCCTTTCTTTGTTCCCCAGAACCATTCGCACGACATCCCCAGTCTTCAACTCAAACTCCAGAAAAGCGGAAGTCCCTTTTGCGGCTATCCCACACGTATAGGCGGCATACAATGCTCGCGAAGCCACGGATTACCGTAGCTCCACCAGTACAACACCGCACCAATCCAGATAGAAGGTGCTGCTCCAAAGCATAGTTCGGAAGCACTCGAGTCGCGGGGGAAAGAAGGATCAGAGGCTGCCACGGGGATAAGAGAGACGTTCCAACCATACGACATACTTCCACACCACTTCCCCGCAGAGCACAAAGCTAGCTCCCCGCCGCCGAAAACGATAGGACCGCCTCCTCTTCCCGCCCATGTGTTGACGCTCGGGAATTTTCGCGATCTGACCTCTCCAGTATAGGGATTGTTATTACCGATGGCTGGCACGCCCGAAGAAGCCCTTCAAGTCTTAGAGGTGGCATATACCTTCTTTCAACAACAACAACCGAGCGGCTTTCTCGAGTACGAAGAAAGCCCAAATATGGGCAAGCTCATGGAGATGCTGCGGATTAATTCACCCTCGCACAGTCAGCGGCTAAACTTTTCTGTTTTCCATCTTTGGACGATATCCCTTTCCATGTACGCACACATGCGTAACAACACAAGGAAATACATGTCCTGGACATCAATGCAAACACTCCTGAAACAATCGATCGTCACGGCAGAGCCAGAGATTACATATGGTCTAGAAAAGACAGGATAAGGGGAGAAAGAATAAAGGTAGGACAGGAATCGGCAGAATAGGGATTATCTGGCGGCAGGATTGGTTGATATCTAATGGTTTCGCTTCTTCCATGGAAATTATTGGGGGTTTCTGCCTGGAGTCTCACTGATAAGACAAAGCAAACCAGTTGATCGGCATGATATAGTTTGTCCTCGACGTACCTTCTTATCCAAGGGCTTGTACATTTGTGGCATAGCATATTAAAACGTGTTGACTCAATAGATAGAGTACTGTGCTACGGACACAAAAGTTACAAGTCCGAGTCTTGTACACGTTTAAGTGGTATATATACATTATTGAGGGACATGTTGTAAAAGGTTCTACGTTTTGATTGCATATTCTTTGTCCTTGGTAGCGAAGTAGCATGATTTTACTGCATCCAACACAGCTTCACTAACGGCTCTAGCAGATTCATGTCTGATCTCGAGAGATTGCTCACTTGTCAGCGGCGCATGAGGAAGCTTCATGTCATCAAAGTGGCTCTGAAGTATCAGGTTCCCCAGTGACCGCTAGCACGTTGTCGGCGCAAGTTTTCCTAATACTGGTCACAGTTGCGGATTGGATCGCTTGTAGGCAATTACAGTCTGTCTGTGAATGCCTTGCATGCGGCTAATGTGATCCGCCGTGGCTTCGCGGGCATCGGCTCGATGTGATCAATCCTGCCCATGCACGTGCTTCACCCTTCGCAATCGATCAAGAATTCCTCATTCTGGTTGAAGCTCGGGGCCGTTTTCAGTAAAGCTGCGAACCGATCTGGCAGGCGAAGACGGCAGATGAGAGTCTCCCCAGAACCGAAGGTTGAGTAACCATCTAGACCTCGGCGATCCCTGTAGAGCGCAGAATGGTCTTTGAACTCTGATGAACGCGTTACTGTGCGTGGCGGCAATGAGCAGATTTGTTAGTGGACAGACATTTCTTACAATTCCTTACATCCAGCCACTCTGGGCTGCGTCATGCGAATATTGCTTTGCTCGTCTGCTCCGCTGCATCTGAACGGCTTATTATTAGCTTACAACGACTTGTTAGTCTACAGAGCTATCCGACTGCAGATCAGCCAGACCGCAGCGGTGTGAGTGTAGGAAGTACCAGCAACCTGCCTTCCAGCTCCGGGCGGTGTGCACTCAGCCTTGGCATTCGGGAAATTTGTCGCCCAGACCAAATTTTGAGTCTTGGGCTAAGCCAGTACAAACAAGGCTGACGAGACAAACGCTCTTGTATACTTCAAGGACCTTTTAACTCTTCCAGCACTATCTCATTTGTGGGTGTAGCACCTTAAAGCATAGCCTCCACCTCACTTAACTTCAGAAAGCATGGAAAGCCCCCAGATAGACCACAAATCCGGACTTCTCCCGACCTTGGCGGCAGAGGAAGAGATAGAGATAATTCGGCATTGCGAAGGCATCAAAAAAGGCTGCGAAGCTGTGTATGCAACGGATACTAGAGTCGTCCGGTATAAGAATTACGCTGTCAAATTCGGCAAGGTCGCCGTCGAAGAAGCCGAGAATCAACTCTACGCCTATGAGAACCTGGATTCCACCATCGTAAAAGTTCCCCAAATCCACGGCTATTTCACTGTAGCAGGCATAGATTACCTGATCATGCAATTCATCGCAGCGAGTACTTCGACTATCAACTTCAGTGAGGATTCTGTGAACGACATTGCTAGGATTGCAGTACATCTCCATAGCATCGAGAGCGACAGACCGGGGCCGCTCCAGGGAGGGAACGACTGCAGGAGCATGCTGTGGCCAGATGGCGTGGTGCCAATCGCATCAAGGAAGGATTTGGAAACAACCATTTCCAAGAGGCTCAAAAATCAAAAGTTTCACATTGGAGGGTCTCCTCTGGTTCTCAACCATGGCGATCTTCGTCCATCAAACTTCATCAAGTCGCCTAGCGCGTGGTATCTTTGCGACTGGGAGTACGCAAGCTTTCTCCCACGTACTGCTGAGATAGCAAGCCTCCAGCGTGGTTTCGCTACAACCGAAGAAGAACATACCATGAAGCGGCGAATCGCCGACGAAGTTCAGAGGATAAAGCCGCTTGACCGCGAGGAAACTTCGCAGGTAGACGCATTCTTAACCTATGCGTACAACATTGTAGCCTTCGCAGAGTACGTGCAAAAATCGCGACCTGATGAGGAGCTAGCTAATCCTCGACAGATCTTGTGGAACCGGCCTCACCCGAAGGCAAAAACGTGAGAAGAGATTCATCGTGGAAATTCCATAGAGTACACCATAGGAACCAACTTCGAGAGCCCTTCTTGTGACTTGACATAATAAAGCTGTTGTTCCCAGTGAGCCACTGGTTTTGCATTCTCATCTCATTCATCTTCGTCTTCATCTTCATCGTCATCTTCATCGTCGTCTTCCTGCTGCCTTTCTGCAACCAGCTGTGCGCCTTTGGTAGCACTTTCAGCAAGGTCCCTCTGCTGCTGGTCAAGCTCACGAATCTTTTCGGCCAAATCGGTCGTCGGGTGTATTTGATATTGTTGGTAGCACATGGTGTGGTACCGGTGCACCAAATGTTGCAGTGCCTGCCAACGCTCGTTGGCGAACTTTTGTGCTCCTGTATCGTCAAAGGTTCCTTGCTGGATAGTAATATGCCGTGGCGCCTCTCTTGTCGATCTTTGATATGACAGGTATCGGTGAAGTCCCTGAGTACTCCCCTGAGAAACCCATGTGTTGCTTTCGTACATAGACATTAGTACAACACTGCAGCGTATTAGCGCTCATGCTGGATATATGTCTTGGACAGAATAACTCACTGCCATGCTCGACAGCCCATGCCACCACCAGCAAACGTAAAACCGTCCAATCCGTTCCTCTGCAAGTGGTGCAAGACACCTCTGAACGTGAAGTTTGTACGGACTTCGCGAGAGGTACTCTGGTCAGTATTTGTTGTCCCGGGGGGATAGTGCTCAATCTCGGTTCGACTTCCACGGTAGTTTCGACTTTGAATTTCAAGATGACCATTGAGATCGTCCACTGTGTGGCGCATGTTAATCTGTATAGAGGATTGGCCCGGAAGAAGCAGATACTGCGTAACATGGTTGTCGCTTGCGTTCGAATTGCCCATCCGACCAGTGGTGTGAACTACTACACGAACCCCAAGAACGTTCTGGTCCAGGTCTTTGTGTAGAACTCTGATGCTCAGATAGTCTCTATCGAAAGACCAAGTTTCGGTAGGAGAAGCCATGGTGGGAATTTTGCCGGTACGGACAGGCGTCCTGGTTGCGAGCCGCTAATTCGGTAACAATGGTCCAAAGAGCTGGTCGAATGGCGAAGTTAGGCAGACGTAAGCCAAAGTAATTTGTTGGTCTCGCAAGTTAAGTGGTAGCTGCACAAGTTCGTACTATGAATGGAGTAAATGAGACATAGAGGTTGCGCGCGCAGTCAGCTTCTGCGTGTTGGGCGGAGGCCAACGGCAGTCTTTTATTTATAGAGCGAAAAAATGGCTTCAAGTCGGTATCAGCCAAATTCCGTTCGAAACGCAAAACGTGCATATTACGCCGCAATGTCATTAGAGTATGAAGGGCGTGTGTGCCGTGTCTTGCCAAGCTAATTTCAAGACCCCTGCGTATGGATCTTCTGCTCTTCCCACGTGATAGTAGGGGAGAGCTGTAGGATACGTATCTTACCTTTGCCCCCCCATCTCAAAGTTGAGAGAGGATCTGCAACACTAACTGGCCTTGGAGATACAATGCCCAATGCCGGAAACACCGAATCCAGGAACCCGCACTTACCTCTTTCCGCCGCCTCACGTTGGACTTGCTGTCCGGGCAGATATATCGTTGTTTGTACGTACTGGCGCGGAGCTGAAACCGTCATCCAGACCCGCCGCACTCATCATGAAACACCACATAACCGACTTGCAGGACGGCTACAGGCCACAGAGTTCCCCTGAAGCGAGACCCTCATGCTTCTACGGATGTGCACTGATCCTAGAGGTGAATTACGAATCGAATAGTAGGGAGTTTTATTGGCATGTTTCATGTCCTGTACAAGAAATCTTGTTATGACTTGGCGGCGAACGGTTTCTTGACAAGAGCGGTTTGGTTTTTAGATTGCCAGGGGAAAATGACCTGCGATGCTGTGAGTTAGACGTTTTCTAACCCGAGACTCTTATAATGGCACACCATCCGACCAAAGCCTCTATGTTCAAAACGTTTACCTCTGTACACTCGATCGGAACAGGGGTGAAGTTCCGCAGATCGGCAGGTACACTACCTTTGCTTCTGCTACCGCGAGTAGGAGGCTATTCGTATTCCCGACCATCGTCAAATACCCTTACCTATGATATGTATAGAAGGGTTTGCAAGGAATGGCTTCACTAAAGAGGGTTTGATAGACGCGATTCGTAGTTATTCTAGAAGATTGGTTGTCGATAGTACAGGCAAGATCCTAAAGTTTTGTAAGTATTTGCCCTAGAGGAATTTAATTCTATCCCTTCCTATCTGGTGTCTTTCGATTTCGCCAACGGCATCTAGAGCGAGTATACGGCATACGTGATCTTAGCTAAACATGTGCTTAGGTTGGCATAATGCTTACAATACATAGGAAGGAAAAAAAGGGACTATAAGGACATAGCCAGAGCATGTCCTCTGCTTTTGTGCTGCCTTATTATACTACCAAAAGGAAAACTCTTATTATTACTAGAACTATGACCGACCTTCAGAGTTTGGAACAAAGTGATCGGGATTCTTCGGATGATGAAACGCTGGATGAAAAAGAGGAACGGCAAACCGAACGAATTGGTCGGAACTTTGATCGCATAGAGAGTATGGAAAGTAGGGTTTGGGATTTATGCCGTGAGGAAAATAAACTTCATCACGACATCGAAAGTCTATGCCGTGAGAGAGATCAACTTGATCACGATATCGAGCTCAGAAAATTGTGGAAGAGAGAAGCTTACGGTCATCTCAATTCGCTCTCTAAAGAATTGCAAAGCCTTTTAAGGAAACATGCGTCCTTATAGGACGACCGACAGAAGAAGCAACCTCTTGGAAAAGAGAACGAACACATCAAGTAGGAGAGGCAACTAGATTAGAAGAAGGAATGCATTGGCAGAAAAAATAGAGCTACTCCTTATTCGAAAGAAAACAGTCTCTCTCTCTCCCTGTGTGTTTGTGTGTGTGTGTCTGTGTCTCTTATCCTCTCCTCCTTGCCCATAGTCTCGTCCTTTGTCGAACGGCACCTCTAGATTCCGCCAGAAGTTCTGGCGATTGTATACTTGCCGTTGCACCCGCTGGACCCTTGTTCGCGAGAAACTCTGGCAGTGCCCCCGTCTTCCAAATGACTAATCAGGTCCCTGTAGTCATGTCCATTCTCCCGGCCATAGACTGCTCCAATGTCCTGCAGGACCACGGAGTCAAGTGTGCGAAAGTTGCTGAGAAAATCTTTTAATTCCTCCATTGCGATAGAGAAGCCGGTGAGAAAAATCTGCTTTACCCCCGTGGCGCCTAGACAGCGGCCCGGGTATGGGAAGGGCACAGGGTTGTCGAGCCCGCTGGGTCCACCGATCCGTAGCGACTGAATGCTCGAGAAGGATGTCAACCTCTTTAAGAACCGAGCCGAAGCTGATCCTGATTGGAAAGATTGCACCTCGAGCTTTTGTAGCTTGCCACAGCTGGCTTTCAATTGAGCTTCCCAATCCTCTTTAACTACTAGCTTATGTACCTGTACCCGAGTAAGGACGAGACTCGTGATCTCGGCGGATCCCTCTTTCGCGGCTCGGACGATCTCCGGTAGAAGAGCAGCAGCTTGTTCCTCTCTTTTCTTGTTCTCTTCACGTATACTGTCGTATATGGTTTGCAATGGAGCAGGAGCGCGGTTGAGGACGGGCCTTGGGCTTGCTCCTTCGACAATTAATCGATTAATGTTTCTGCACTGCTTGAACAGGTGTGTAAGTTCTCCGCACAAATCCAAGGGTTCGCGATGCTGGTCTGTCGTGTCCTTTGCTCTCGCATGTTCGACTCGCGGCCTTAGATCGCGGCTAGATCGCTCTGCGTCCCACGATAGCTCTAAGATTTGGATTGAATCCGCAACATGGGATGAAAACGATGAGAGCACGTGGAGGGCTGCAGATATTGTTTCTTCATCTGGGTAGAGGTGAAGCGTTTTATCAGCAATCCTGGCATTCCCCCCGAGGCAACGATCTGCTGGCGCGATGTTGATTCGATCCCATTTGGTGCATCGCAGAATGATATCCTGGAGCAATTCATTAGGAAGAACGTCCAGCGTCGACATGCCGTTTAGAAAGGAATTATCGTGTGGACCAGTAAAACATGTACCAACCACCGTCGGACAAGAGATCGACTCCGCTCGTTACCGTCTGGTAGATAACCGCTAGCTAATGCTGTGGGTTGGGGAAGGAGAAAGGCGCGCCGGGATGAGTAAGAGAGGGAGACGGGAGATATCGTTGGGTCGTGTGAAGTCTTTTGTACTCTGTCACAGCCGGCTGAGTGCCATGTTCTCACATCGTCGTCTCGTCATCTAGTGTGTTAGACACTTCTTGCGGTTCCTCCACCATTGCGGAGCAGAAGAGGGGCAGCAAGTCTCACCGGTCGCGGCAAACGTGGCTGAGCTAGGCGCCAGACTATTCCCGATTAGGTATTGCCCACCGGCCAGGTCGTGGATCTTACGTCATCTGCGTCGACGACGGAATCTCGTTGCTGAGTACCTAGGTAGCGCCTCCATTCTTCCAACACTCCTACATTGCGCTGAAAATGCTATTTCCATCAAGGATGCATACGATCAACTGTGACGAATTGTTGAATCTATCGCGGTGGCTTGACAGACGGCGTACAGAGCTTCATCTCAAGATCTGGCCCGCGTGCCTGGCCTGATCTGGAACACTGACCCGGGACGGGGTGCAGCTCCTGGCTTCGTCGATACCACTCTCTTTTGCCGTATAGATGCTTCAATCTTTACTAAAAATTGTTGACTGGCCCACATGGCGCCTGCTACCACAAGTGCAAGCTCGAGCGCCTCCAAGATTGAGGCATTCGATCCAGAGAACGTTCGAAGGAGGAACCATGTCCAACCTCCGGCCGAGCTGGGGTTACGGCGTAGCGTTTCTCCCCTATATCGGGACTACCAATAGCTTTGATGGTGGCAGCTTGGCGAGACTCACTTGTGTAACAATACATTGTCAACTTCTTGGTGGGATTTCCTGCTCTTCGGGTGTATCCCGTCGATTTACTTCCGTCCGACGGGGAGATGAACCTATTAGCGACAAGCCCAATGCTTCACAATCCATGCTGCCATGGAGAAGAATCGCGGCAAGAATGCGTCACAACGCAGCAAGGAGAGTGGCAAGCGAAGGCATGAAAAGATGGAGGTAGGAAGAGGGACTGAGCTCATCTCCAATGTTAACGCACCACTTACTATAGCCCATGACGTAACCTATTATCTTCGCTGTTCCGTCACATAGTTGCAGAAGCTCGAGAAAAATATCTGTAATAGCGCCAAAGACAACAGTCCAACTCGCCCGTCACTATGGGGTTCTCCCTTCTGCGTCACGATAGGGACCTCTCCCTCCAGGCCAGCTTTGCGCCTCACTTACACCTGAGGCTGCACACCTTCCCCGGCAAGGTCAACCCGCTCCAAGGTTAGGGACCCCTTTGTTCCTCCGGGGAAGAGATTATTGAAGCCACAACGCGACCGCGGCTCGTAATAAGCTCGTACTTCGTGTAACACGTTGCCAAAAGTAACTGTGGTGGGGAAAGGTTCTGCCCTAAGAACGGCGCCATAAGCATGTCTGCAAGAAGCGTCCTGGAATTGCCAGTGGAAGATGATCTGCGATCTGTCGAGTTAGCGTATTTCGAGTTCGAGGCCATTGTCTAGCATACCGCAGCGTTTGAGCCCCTTTGTTCAAAGTATCCACGCCTGGGCCCTCGACCGAAGCAGGGATATAATTCCACACATCTTAAGCCATACCGTTGAAGATAATTCGTGTATGCTGCTTCTGCTTTTTCCACCTCTAGATTGAAGATCTGGCAGTTGATGGACATAACCGAAAGTTTTGTCTCGGAACACTGCATCATTAAAATACTCATAAGGGGAACTGCGTGACTCGGCTTGCATTTAGTCATTCTCCCCGATAGCCAAATTTCGAGGGAATCTCTGCTAGTCCCGGGTTGTGGGCGTTCGATAGGTGGCACTCGTTGGGGACGCCCTTCGTTGCAAAGCCATCTGTCCAGAGTCGGAGGAAGGCTTTGACAGTGAGAACAAGATCCTGAAGTTTCGTAAGCATCTGCTCACAAAGGCTGAATGCCAAACTTACCACATCTTCCGTCTAGTATCTTACAATCCTACAAATTTTCAATTTTGCACAGCTTGGAAGCCTCAACGGCCGTGTCGCACAACTCTACATACTGAGAGGAACGCGAGAGACAATGTTCGTACGTCTCAGCAAAGAGCTTGCACATCCCGGTCTCTACGCCGTGAGATGGAAGTGGAATGGTGTGCTGCACACTCTCCTTTGTATATTCTCTTGCTTGCTAACACCTGAGGGGGGGGGGGGGTCCTTCAAGCGGCGCCGCCGCGACCTAGCCGCAAGGGGACGCTCATGCCAAGTTGGAGCACAAATGGCATGGCAGCGATGCGTGACGAACTCAGTGCCTGCCGCTTAGCAAGGATCCCGCAGATTCCAATCATCCCCAAGATAGACCCGCGCCGTTTCATGAGTCTCAACCGATGTACAGGGGTCATTGCATGGGCCGCAAAGGGGTGAATCGGATGAGTAACAGATGAGGTCTTTCGCTATTTACAAGAGCCCACTGTGCAATCTCACCACTATTACTCCTTATCCGTTATACGATAAAGTCTTTAAGGAGCATGAGAAGTAGTACAAGGTGGGAGCCTACGAGGAAAGGTCCTGAACCAAATGTTCGATGTCTCGAGAAAGACTGGACTCATAGCAACATCGCATTGCTTCCAACGTTGTGTATCCTGACAGGCGGGAATGTCTACCTCTGTTGCACGAGAGAGCTAGACATTCGCTCCTTCGCCGAGTCCAACGCTCATCCCTTCACAGCACTCGCGACGGGGAGATTCGCTGCCGCATCCATTGTAAGAATTGTCTGTTTCAGTTCGATGTGTACCATAGCACGGCTCGATACTCTTCTGGGAGAGATTGAAACGGGTCCAAGACCGGAGCGGTTTCCACTAGGAAAACATTTGTTAGACCACAAACAAAACGGCCCTTGTCCAACATGTCGAGCTGTGGGGCGATACCAGGATCTCGCTTCGTTTCAAGATAGTAGGTGAAGATTTGCATGCGCGAGTACTCATCGATCGTGTAAGCCGCAGTCTGCATGGCTGCAGTAAGTTAGTTAGTACATGTATCTCGCGGGGACAGAATGGTCGCCGCACTTCATGAAGGGGTATTCCCGAAGACGCTAATCCTCCCTAGTCGAAGCCCGTCGTTCCCAGCTTCTCTTTTCGCTCAATGTGGTGGTGATCTGTTCAAGTTCGCCAACGCCACTTTGACTAGGTCGCAGGAGGAGTGCGTTTTGCGTTGTGTCGGTATGGTGAGCTCTCAACGATTTCGCTGTCGGGAAAGCATGGACCCCTGGCACGCTCCGTCTGAAAAAATGCATAAAGTAGCAAGAGGCCCCGCTCAGTCGGATTGTCACTTGTCAGAGTATTATTCATTTCGCACGTCTGTTCATGCTATGTGCATGTACACTGAAGTCGAGCTCGCGTGTGGTCCAGGATGTCCAACGGTATGCGCGCATGATCAAGGTTGTAAAGTAAAAGAGGTAATGATGAAATGTATGCCAACCATAATCACCTTCAGAACAGCAGGACAATTTCCAACTAATGATAAGGTTATCGTGGTAAAGGTCCCCACAACTGCGCAGGGCTCACATACGGGGGAAGCCGGTTCAACGATTCTCCTAGGGAAAAGCAAGGTAAACCTGTCATCGTGGATTCAAAAGTAATTGCGGCGGTATGGCTTAGAGCTCGCCGCAGTCCTCTGAGGCAGGACATAGCTAATCTTTGCAGCACACGGTCGATCCCAACAGCGAGCATGCGATGTCTACCTGTGCCAAGGTACTCCTGAAGAAACCAGAGCGTTCGCCGTACCAAAAGCTCGACAACGGGAATTTCTATGTGGTAAAGCTAATTGAAAAAGAAGCCCGGACACTATACTTGAAAAATGACGGTGGTCATGTGGTAGTGGGAATGAAAAATGAAGCAGAAGGTGCGTTTAACATAATGGCTGATGCGATCGGTAGAATAGGGGAGAGTCAGACGCTTGTCTGGGACAACATATTGGTTCAAGACCTTGGAGATTTTGTGTTCCTGCCGAAAGCGGTTCAAGAAAAGTGTCACTTGCTGGTTTTATTAAAGTGCTCATGAGGCGCTCGGTCAGAGGTGTCTGTGCAGATGCACAGAGAGCCTTGAAAACTGCAGGACCTACTCTTTTGCTAGTCCATGAACCCTCTCTATTCCTTTTCTTTTTTTAAGAGGACTTCAATGTGAGCTGATTGAGGTATCCTAAGGAATCTGAGGAGTCTGTGAGCTGTACCGAAGAAGTCGTTGCCATTGGACTCTCTCGTTAGTCTTCTTAACACCGTCCGAGAAACGATGTCATGCTTGTGAAACGACAATGTAGTAGCAATAGTAACTTCGTAAGAAGAGTCGATTCGTTGGGTCTGCCTGGGAAGACAAGAATTGCCCTAGTATTTTCCCAAGGATTCAAGACCAATGGCGATAGATTCGATGGCTAATTGGTGGAGTGGACGGAAGCACTATGATGCTAGTAGTTCTTCCTGTGTTTTTCTGTCCTGAGTTAAAATATAGCGAAACATTCCCGCTGTGTACGTAGAGCCAACTACAAGGACAGTTGCTCGTTCGTCACGCTTCTGTATAGCCTTCATTACTGTCCTAACGTCGGGCACAACGACCGACATGGAGCTATTCTGAAACATTTGCCACGTGGAGGCCTGTTGATAGCAAGCCTCCATACGCGGACGGTGCCCTCTTATACTATTTAATGCCTCTCGAATGAAGTCAGCGTAGCACTTCTGAAGCAATCGAAAAGGACATACCTGGCAAGTCCTGTACGCTTTCACCAAAGAACTCTGGACAGAAGATGATCTCGGAGAGCTGACGCCCGACACCTGCACAACGTCGTAGCGTCTCCAACATCGAGGAAGTGTCTCTCTTTGAATCGTGGCTAAAGATCAACATCAGGTTGCCCGGAGACCTCCTGCACATAATCAGTCGAGTCCGGGAGGCTGTATTTGGACGACTTACCCTTGGATAAATTGGGCAAATGCCTCGCAAGTGGCCTTCACGCTTTGGTCGTTGTGTGACGAAGTCAGCACCCACGTAATGTTCCCATCATCGATTACTTCGAATTTGGCTGGCAGTTTTGTATCTTGGATGCATCTAGCGACACCTGCGTCGACCTTCCCACCGGATTGGAACCTTGCAAAGCACGCGTTGGATAATTCAACTGCTAAAGCTGCATTCGTGCGTTGATATGTCGCATCGGGCCAGACAGAGATGTGGTTGTTGGTGAGGAAGCTTTCTTGAACGAATTCGACGTTCGTATCTTTGTCTTCCGCCCTTTTGATCAACGTAGACCGCACAATGTCGTTTTGAGGCACGCTAAACGCCGGTGTGCCCTTCTTGAAAATGCCAGACTTATGCCACGCAATCTTGTCAAGTGTCTCGCCCAGCCGGTCAACATGATCCAGACCTATCTCGGTGATGCCGGTGGCGATTGGCGCGGTAATCACGTTCGTGGAATCCGTTTCCCCGCCAATACCGGTTTCCAGAATGATTAGGTCGACAGATTCTTGAAGGAAAATGTAGAATGCCAACAGTGTGAGCATAGCTGGGTATCTAAGCTTTAGTAGGGGAGAACAGACTCGATGATTCAATGTCATCTTGTCACTCAACGACCAGAAGTGTTCCGCGAAGCATTGCTCCGACACGGGCTGTGAATCAATTCTGATCCGCTCTCTCACGCTCATTACGTGTGGAGAAGTAAGACAACCAAGCTTCTTCGGCTGGCCGTAGATTGGTCGGTGAGCGTCTATAAGGCGCTCGGTGTACAGACACGTTGCGCCCTTTCCCTTGGTTCCCGCTACATGTACGTAGCTTGACTGGTTGACCTATTCAGTGCAGATCAGTCGAATGTCTGTCATAGGTCAGCTTTGATCACTCACATCAAGATCCAGATACTGCAGCCAACGCATTATTTTCTCCCGTGGTGTGAGCACTTCCGCACGCGGATCGGCATGCGCCGGTGGTAATGCTTGGGCTTCTTGAAGCGCCCGTAGTGCACATTTGTACGTGCGTCCTCGCAAAGATCTGTAAGACATGCTGTACTGTGACGATAGCGGTGTTCTTTTTCTTCTTTCCCTTCCTCTAAAAGTCCTACTCGATCTCATCTTTGAGACGAAGCGAAGGTTATACGGCGGCATCCGCCCAGCTTCTCACCCCGCATTTCCTGGCTGCCGAGCAAGCTTTGGACCCTAGCTCGCCTAGTAACACCTCTTTTGACGAAGACGAATGATCTATCACACAATGAGGCTCGAAGTGGGCGCAGTCCAGTTGTCGAAGGGTTTATTATAGGTGTGAAGCTCCGTTGCTTTATCGACCGGCCTATTATTGGGTTTCTGCGAACCCGCCACATACTTCATTCGAGCGGCTCTAGTACGATTTTATGGTACACTGTGCGATAGCCCTTGCTTTCTTCAAGAGAATTGGAAATGACTCGGGCTATCGATGTAAATGCGTTCCGGCTACGAGTGGACGTCTCGATATAGCGCATCCCTATCGACTGACAAACAATCATGGAAGAGGACCCTGGCCACATGGAGATCCATCCTTTCCTAAAGGTATCGAAGCGGCCAGCCCGCGTAACCATGAATCCTGTGCTGTGCGCTCGTAGGTGCCGGAACGTACTATAAAGTTCAAAGGCGTCTGGTCGCAAGCCGCAGCCCGCCGCATATCCAGTTCATACTGCGCTCCGGCTCGCCACATGTATATCCGACTTCTGTAATAATCTCGTGGGGGAAAGGAAGTGCACGTCTGCGTAAACTCCAGAGCCTCCGTGGCAACTTGTATTAGCTCGTCCCACCTCCCTGATCGTTGGTGCAGAACAATTAAATTCATCCGCGCATGAAGATCATCAATCTCATCGTTCTGGTCTTTCTGATGAGTCTGATGGAAACATGCGCTCCACTCGTTGAGGGCGTCTCGACACTCTTGGTCGTTTCCGAGTGCAAGCTCGGCGCTCGAATAGCTCAACTTCAAACGTCGGTAAGCTCTCGTGCTCGACGGACATTTGTCAAGTTCTTTTTGCAGTATCTGTTTAGCTTCAGAGCACCGGTCCAGCTCCATCAATGAATTGGCGAGGTGGCGTGTAAGATGCGGCGTAGCCCTATCAGATCGCTCTTCGCAGAAAGTCTTGCAGATGTTAAAGCACTCATGTGAAGCCGGGAAATTACCGAGATAATGAAAGATGCGGCCACGTACGGTCTGGACCTTACGCATAATGACGAAGTCCAACTCCGATGGTGCACTCCCCAGATCGGGCCGCTTGTACAATGCTGCGTTGGTAAAGAGTTCCAAGGCCCTCGTAGAGTCTCCCTGGAGCATAGCGTTCTCGACTTGCGATAGACGCAGCTCGGTTATTAGTGCTTGCGTGAGCACGTTAGAAGCAGGAGCTGTAGCTTCGAGCGCTTTTTTAATCGTTTCATCGGAGCTGGCAAAGTCTCCCTCGTGGCGAGCGAAGAAACTTTTGGTCTTTGCAATTGCCAGCTCCAAGGTTTGCGTCGGTTTGCTTGACAATAGCATCTCGGCGAGTTTTAAGAACTCCACACGGCAACGGCGAACAGCTGCGGCAATATATGTCTCAGCAACACTTTCACACGTTTTAGGAGTCAATTCGAGTTCCCCATGTCCGATCTTGTCCCCTAGAATGGTGCACCATTCCTCCAATGCTGGCAGCAAATCGTCCACTGTGTTCGTTGAGCTATTAAAGTTAGCAGACATCAGCAGAGTCGTTAATCAGTACCTACCCTCTCTCAAGGGCTTCTTGTAGTGGGAATGCGTGGGAAATGAATATCAACCCATCTATTGGAGATATATTTGACGAAGGCAAAAGAGTCTGTGCCTCGTTGAGATGGATCACGTCGCGCCCCTCTTTGGAAGAACACCTTAGTATTCCTCTTTGAAGGCCCAGTTCCAACGTTTCGATGAGAGTGTTCTCGTTCTGAAATACTGCAGCGCATTGTGGAGTCATCTCTGTTTCAGACAGAGATGACTGGACCACATCGCCTTCGGTGCTCCATTTCGTCTGCGGTCTGACACCTCGCATGAGAATGCTCTTTGGTGTATACGAGCATGGTTGAGCAATTAGCGCCTCTAAAGCCTGAAGACGAGCGGCCGGCTCCGAAATTTCCGGTTCGTCTGGCTCTTGTGAGAGCCGTAGCACAATGTTTTGCCAGTCATTCATTCTTGACCTTGTCTTATTATGAATCTTGTCCGTACTACGGTCCAAAGCATTCCTTGCCGTTCTTGCTTGTGCCTCACCGCCCTGTTTAGCACTTGCAGCTCTCTGGCGCATTCGGTTCGCTTGTCCATTTCTGCATCTGCGCGCAACACGCCCCGAAGCTACGTTATTTCTTTGCATGCCGGATCTCGATCTTGATCCGTCCTGGACGAATATCAAAGGTGCCGGCGTCAGTTGATCGGGTCCTGACACTGTGGTATAATCGATATCACTTTGTATTTTGCAGTCTCCGTATTTGAAGACTTCACATATCCTCTCAAAGCTTGAGAAAAGTCAGTGACATGCACCAATGCGCTATGCATGCGTACGAACCTTGGCACCCGGGATGTAAGAAGATGTCGATGCGAGTGACATATCTTTGACAGCAACAGTGGGATCGTGAAGTGTGTCTGCATACTCGTTGCTGGTTCGGGCAGCTGTAAGCTGCCCGTCACACGCGAAAGGTCGGCACGCTTTATCGCGGCAAGGCTGGAGATGGGCAATGGGACTGTGATATTCTTTTTAGCTGCAATCCCTGCAAAGGCAATGTCGTGGACGCACTCAAGAAGAAAAGCTGGGTAGCACTTTCAATGGACCAGTTGTAAGTTTTATGCATTCTGACTATGGCCCGATGTATCCAGAAGGCGCCGTCGAGGCATTCCCGTCGCATTCGTTGCTGAGGGGTCGTCCATTGAAGGATTTGATCCACAGCATCTTCGGAGGCGGGATCTTCTTCGAGTAGAAGATGGCAGAAGCTGTAGAGAAGGAATCGTTGAAAACTTGCGCATGCCTTTCGCAATTCGCTGTCCTGATGAAAGGCTTGGGCAGATGCGGAGAAGTTCGATGCAACGCCCAGGAGCGTCGCATCTTGCCCCGCTCCCGGTGCGCCAGATACAATGTTTGCAGCAGCTCGAGGCTCGACTAGCAAACGGATTGCTGCGCTGTAATGCCGAGCGCTCTGTATCCCCTGGGCTTTCTGTCTCTTCAACCATTCGTCTCGCGATGGTGCTCGTGTGAGGAAATCCTCCTCGATTGACGTCACCGGCCGCTCCATTTTAATCCGATCAACTCACGCACGAGTCTTGACACTGGCCTCTAATCTTCTGCGTAGTATGTGTTGCGTATTAGCCAGGGGTTGACAGGAAGCAAGCGAAGTAAGCACGGTCGAGACAATGATGCTCGAAAGCGCAGAGTACGCTAAGCCTGTCCTGGTGCAAAATGTTTGCGCCCGAAAAGGAATGGCGTGTGATAGGATTGGCCAAGAGCCCAGCTGCACCCTGCCCAGGTGTTCAAGGCTAGCCCTCGCGCGGGCGTTGTCGAGTCTCCCGCAAGCGATCTCCAGTTATCTCGGTTGCGAGGACCATGCAAGCCCGTCGGATCATGGGCGCGTGGTATTTTGTTGCCGTTCATCCTTGTGGCCGACAGCGTGAGGGAGAGGGGCTGCAAGAGTAGAAGTACCTGTCGCCAACTGCTTGGGAGAAGCACGGGGAGATATGTTACAACGGAATGGTGTCCTTGCTATCCATCATGGCTATCAGAATCGGTCAGATCGTGGTGTGCATTGTTTTCTTGATTTTTTCAACTCTCCTCATCTTCTTCCGCTTTCGTACGAAATGGACAGCAGGGCGGGGTGATTGGTTGTGTGGTAAGCTGGTCTTTTTCTAACTATGTCTACCGTCGCCACTCCTTCTAACATTCAATTAGTACTCGCATATGTGCGTTAATCAACACGAATGACGCCCCTTAACCAGCTAACTCCTACGAAGGCACTGTGCATGCTATGCTGGATCGCCATGCTCATTGGACTCTGCCTTGGCCTCGCAACAAACCCAATTCACGACAGCAAATCTAACGAATGGATGAAAGCTTTGGTCTGATGAGCAACTTCTTACTGGACATGAACTCAGGCTGACTGCTGCGCAGTCATTCCTCCTTTTCCAGTTAGGCGGGTTGTTTATTGTTGGTCTGGGAAGGCTCGCCCTGTCGACAGATCTCTGGATTGCAATGAGGGAGTCCAATAAACAGCCGTGGCTTAAAAACTGGTCAATAGTTTTATTCTGGGCAAGTGTGCTGTGTATGTTGTTAGAGCCATCACTCGCCGCAGTTTTATGCGTGTACAAGTGTCAGGGAGAGGTTTGAGATTATTAGCTAGAAGAGCAGTAGCAGTGCTAACGACGAAATAGGGTTTTAGATGGCTGGCAATAATGACGCTCAGCACGTTCCTCGAACTGTGCCTGTTCTTGTCGGTGGCAAGTGTAGTTTTGCGTCTACAAATATCTTCGAAGAAAAAGCGGGCACTGTTTGTAAGACCAATAAGCCGCCTGCTGTGAGTAACAGCGCCCTTCTCTCTAGCAGGCACATATCGCTCACAGGACGACAGAGTACTAACGCTCATAATTTGGCATTGTACTGCCTATAAAGAGCACCTACACTCAGGCAGAAACGACATGGACCTTGGCCTGACCATCATCTCAAACCACTTTTTGGTTCTGACAAGCTTCGTCACGATGCTCTTGCCAGTGCTGACGACCTGGCGACCAAAGTCAAATTGCAGTCCAGTCAACAGATTCACGGGGCCTTCTACCAGGCGCAAGCCACGACGCGACTCCGAATTGACGTCGCTAGGAGCGACTGAAGAGGGGTGCGGGAATCCCTTTGAGTCCCCACATTACTCGGCCGAGGGTCTGTCCGTTACGTCGCCTCCGTCCCCGCTGCTATCGCCTGTAATACCATTCCCATCAACACCGCTTCAGGCGAAACTGCCGTTGAGGAATTCCGGCTCATTTCTGCGTGGTTCTCTCCGTGGAGTCGGTGGTTAAAAAGGCGCATCCTCACAGTCGTTCGTTGATCGACAAACCTGGCCGATCCAGCCATCGAAGAACTGCGACTCTGTGTCGCAGTCTTTTCATTAGCAGCCTCCCGGACAACTCATTGCGACCATGTGATTGCGCTCACGCGATCGGGCATTCTGTAGTGAACTGCACTTGGATGACCTGCTCCACTGCAATCAGAACGTGGCGACTAACATGACCGTTAATGCGGGACAGCAATGCGTAGGACGAAAAGCCACGTATCAAAGTAAAGCGATCCAGATGCTGATCATCGCTTCTTCGAGCACTGAACGAGATGTATGGTAGAGGTAGAGTATGGAGAATGTCTAATCAATATGGACAGAGTTTTTTTTCTTCTTTTTTTTTTAAGGTAGAACATTTCGAGGGCGTGTGCGTGGCACGAACTTGAGAGAACAGACCAACCCGCAAGATACTATTTCGTACACTGAGTAACTCACACTCGCTTCTGAGCACTACGATATGTCCTACCATCCTGCCGATAGCACGCCTTGTCGTCTATGCATCATGCTTCATGCCTAATAGATACGCCTTACTCCTGTACTATGATATCTTGTTTGGCCGACGAGTACAATAATGGCTCCACACAGCTCAAGAAAGCTCAAGAAAGCTCAGCCTATTCATGAAACAGTGCAGCCTCAACAATCGACCTTCATAACATTCCGAGATCGGCGCCCGCTACAAATGAGCAACCAAATCCTCACCGGAACTCCGACCTTCATCGATTCCCTACTCGAGAGACGTTGCGCTTCTAGCCTGTATGGTGATTGTAGAGTACCACTAGTATCCTGCGCGAGGGGCGGTCTGGACCAAAGACGTAATACTCTGCGTTGTGTTACTTCAGAGACGGAAACGTGCTCGTGGTACTGCAAACGTTGCATATCCATTGGCAGGGTGCTCTTGCGCCTTCTGTTGCGCGCGTGTCAAAGTGAAAACCCCTTGCAAACAAGTATCGTTTCCCTGACTTCGATTACACTAGATCAGACTAGAGATCATGGCAGTCGCAAGAACATAGACGAGGATGAGACCATTAGTTGAATGCGCGAGAGAAGGCAAGTTCTAGTTCAGGCGTAGCAGGAGTGGACACGTCAGCCCTACGGGGTACTCGCGCTGAAGAGTCTGCCTAGGGTCTGTGGGGCTCTGACTAGGACAATGGCCACAGCGGCACGTGATTCTATACAGCGACCTTGAGGTAGCCTACTAGCGCTAGACCTTCTTTGTTTTTGCTGCTGGACTACGGGTATGGAAGTATGGGATGTTTACGGGTGTGGGATGTCTAAACGGTGAAAATCGCTTGCGCGACGTCGATCAGGTACAACTTTGGTGGCGAAGCTTTGACTTCAACTTGTTGATATCATGTACCCCAAGTATTGCCGCCAACCGCACCAATAATGTCGGGGCAAACCGGCTCCGGCCACATGCTTCGAGGCTGGGCTCTGTGACGGAAAGGGGGTCACAGGAGGTCACGGTCGTACCTTGTAGAGGCATGGCTGCACTCCTAACCACTCCTAACTTCCCACTTGATGAGTCGCCTTACGCCCAGGCGAACTTGAGCTACTCTTGCAATACACTGCAGAGCTTCTTTGTCATTATCCGCGGTGCTACTTCAGCGTCGACACGCCCGTTGTCAGAAAAGGTAAGCATCCAGCAAGTCGCTCGCCAAGACTCTCGTTGACGGTCTCCAGGTCGCGACGAATCCGAAGGTCCGTAGCGGTCCGCACGCACAAACGAAGGGTGAAAGCGACGGAACCAACAAGCCTGCCAGTGTCGGCTCAACTATCAGCACAATCTGTCCAAAGAAGCCATCATAATCAACGACATCCACCAAGCTGCCTTCTCGAGAGGGAAACGGAGACGGATCTCCGGAAGATAAAGAGACCATGGCAACGTTGGAAAGGTTGCGTGACATGAGTTCTCGGGTCGAAGCTATTGGAGAATCGAGAAAGCAACTTGCAGTCCAGAGAGAAGAGTTGTTGGCCAAAGAGCGACAAAATGATCAGGGTACCGCCGAGATTCGTCAGGCTATGGACGCGATGGAGGCCAGCGACAAAAAACCAAAAGATTGGGAACAAGTAAAGGCTCGACTTCTGTCCATGCTTGATTCTACGTTCTAGTGCAATCTACATGAACACTCTTACGCTTAGACTCAGAAAAATTCCCAATGATTCAATTTGTTAGAAAGGATCTTGATAGCTCGACGTGCAACAAACATGTTCGAAGACTCATGTCTCTCTAGTGGCTAGTTACGCCCTCTCTCCGTTACTGGCTGTTTAATATAGCTGTAATTTCCGTCGTCATTGATCCCCTCATTTGCCTGTGCGGCTCCAGTATTATCTTATATGCTTGTTCTGTATCAGACGTTAGTCACGCTGGGGTGCAGTGCTCCCGTGGTGCTTATCACGGCGGAAGACGGTGACGGGTATAAGGGGCCTAGAGGACAGGAGACTCGCTTGTACATCTCCCTGTCTCGGGCATCGACGCCCCGGGTGAGATCTATGTTGACACTGCGTCTGTCGACATCTACGCCCTACGACTTCAATGTGAAGGCACAACTGGACACTTTTCTTGATACATTCTGCGCCTGAGGGAACCTGGAAGGGTGTATCTTCGAAAACCATTTATCGTTCTTACATGTAATTCTCTGTTCCAGCTTTTGCAGGATCCTGCCCAGCTTTGACTCGACTGATTGCGTGCAGGAGTTCCCCAGGCAACCTTTTCTTGATCTTTAGCCACGATTCAAAGAGGGACACTTCTTCGATATTGGAGAGAATACGACTCTGTGCAGGCGTAGGGAGCCAAATCTCCAAGATCATCTTCTATGCAGAGTTCTTTGGCGAAAGCGTACGAGACGACTTGCCAGGTATGTCGATTTCCGTTGCTTCGAAGCGCTCCGCTGACTTGGTTCGAGAGGCGCTAAATAGTACACGAGGCAACCGTTCGTGTCTAGAGCCTTGTCATCAACAGGCCTCCACGTGGCGACTGTTTCAGAATAGTTGCAGGCCGATCGTTTTGCCCAACGTTAAGGCAGCAGTGAGGACGGTACAGGAGCGCGCCGGGCGCGCGACCGTCCTTGTCGTTGGCTCAGCCGTCGAAGTTTTTGCCATTCGGATCGACACCTTGAGAAGTATTTTGACTATTCTTGGCAGACCTGACTTCGATAAGAGAGTCCAAAACAGAGTTTCATGAGTACAGACTCGCCCTACTTGCCACAATCGCGAAAGGTGGATCTTAGGGATGAGAAATCTTTTCCCCCATATATTCTGTTTGTGATAGCTCCGAACCGAACTAGGTAGTAACGATGACGACATAGAAAAGTGGGAGTGATCCCACGCCCCCCCCCCCCCCCCCCCCCCCCCCCCCCCCTTATATGCACATGCACAAGCACATGCTTTTCCTGTGACTTTCTCGGCAGATATACAATGTCCTTTAGCCTTGAAATAACCCAAAAGTTCGCCGCGTTAACCACTAGTTTCACAAGAGAGCAGTCTGCGGCTACCATACTATGTCAGTGTCCGCTCTAGCGTTATCTAACTTTCGTTAAATATAATGACGGTTTGCACTAGTCTTGCTGCAACGCTACTCCGGTCTAAAAAAATACCCAAGGCTCTAGCATTGTGTTTCGATTTCATGAAGCGTTTCTCAAGGAGAAGAAAGGTATGGCCAAACTTCCACTCGGCCAAAAAAAAAAGGGGGGGGGGGGGGGGGGGGGGGGGGGGGGGGTGGGGAAGGGAAGACGAATCTCGTCAAACTTTTAACTCAGGTACTCTAATAGCTCAAGTTGGCGTCGTTTAGTAGTTGAGGGGGACCCTTTAATAAATTAAGCATATTTCTTGTAAGATAAGGCCATATTAATCTACTACAGGATCACAGCGGTCTGTAATAAGGGCGGCGCCGATAAAGACGCACTCGCTTAGAAGACGCTGCTAGGCCTCAATATTGGATTCTTTATTTCGCCCAAGTTTTAGCCACGAAAAAGCGTCGGGTTTACAGATGCTCTTAACGTAGTCGCATTGCTTTGAGCGCTCCTTACTTACGATGCTTAGTAGTGATCACCTCTAGAAGCACTGATCCATTCTGTCGTAATACTATGCATCGACACCGATCGATGACAAGTCGCTGTGAGGCAGTCTGTTGAGTAGCCGCACTCCCCCCCACGTTACCCGGGGGCGGAGCGAGCCTCTAAACTAGGTCGAACAAGCTGCAGGCCCTTCCCTTACTCCAGTGCTCTAATCTTCTATGGCGATTCTAGTGTAATAGACATGGACTCAGTCAATTAAGTGATGCAGAGGACACAATTGGCTTCAGAGGGAATAAAGTGTTCAACGAAGCGCGAGCGATTTGCGATCAAGTCGGGCATGTTCCGCCGGGAAGTATGTCTACGACGGAAACAGCGCGGGGAACAAGGCAAAGGCAGTAATGGGAAACATCGATGGTCACGGCTTCAGCAGATGCAAGAGATGAGATGCTTGTTCAATTATCATGTTTTTTTTTCTCGTCCTTGAATTCTCTTTTAGCGTTTTTGCTAAAGCTGCAATAACATTGTCCCAACAAATTCTAATACGGGCGATTCCAGCTTTGCACAAGCACAAACGGATGTCCAGATGAAGCGAGCGAGCCGCAAACGTCATCGCTGGCAGTGAGATGGAAGAAGAGGATGGCTAATCGTGCTGCACATTGCGGAAGATGCGCGCTTCCTCCACGGACCGCCGACCGCAAGCACGAAGTGCATGGCAGGTAATGGCCGGACATGCAGGGAAATGAGCGAAGCTGTATCGTGGAGCTTGCGACTGGCATGGCGTAGGTACTATGAGCGTAAGGGGTTCGAGGACCCCCCGCAGAGAATTTTTGCCGATCTGAGCAAAAGCTTTACAACACCCCATTTTGGGATTATCGTCCGCTCGTAGGCTTGCAAGAAGCTCGTCAACGAGTCAAGAGATACAGCATGATAGTCACCTGTTCTGATTTCAAAGCGCCACTTGACGTGCTCGAACTAAGGTGGGAAAATTAGCGAATTGTGCACATGTTAGCGCCGAATAATCTTGTAAAAGCTAGGATGATACTGCTGCCTGGCGTAAGGTATAACGAATCAAGCTACAAGTCCGGGCATCTGCGCACAGGCATTGCCCAGCACCTCGCTTACCGCTTCTTATATTAAGACATACATCCTGCAATCTTGACGTGGGACATTGATATTCCTCATTCTCACTCACAGCAGACGAGACTCCGCGCACAGGTTCACTTCGGGGCCTTCCACCACGCGTTCATAAAGTCGGTTTCACAAACGGACAATTCAACATACTTCAACATGTCAGTACAAGGAATCGCTAACGACAGACACCTTGAGATTCACCGGAACGTCCACGTGCACCTTTCGAAAGCGGTTCACAGGGTAAGGATAGAGGTGCATAACTTACGTGCTGAAGAGAGTGAAGAAAGAGACGGAAAGAGCGAGAACCATGTTACATTTGCGATGCTGCTTGGGGGCGGCGAGTCTGTACGTGTCGACATGGCTCCAAATCCGACGACAAACCTGGGAAAGTTGTCCGTCCGATACCGAGACAACATTGTGTCGGCCAAAACTATAAGGCTGAGCGACATCAATGCGCGCGGCTGTTCGGACAATTTCGATCCCGACAGACGACCGGCACGCAATTCACATTCTCATTCTGTAAACCAGTTCCTGTTGCACATAGTCACTAGCAACATGCACCGATACAGATTCATGGAAATCGATGGTCAGCCACTAGGTTGTCGATGTTGGGTGTGAGCCATGTTTTACTAAGGGATCTGAAAACAATGCTGACCAGGAACAGCAAGTCTGTCCTCGATTCTCTACTCGTTTCTGGCTTTCTTAGGGAAGACGTAAACTTGGCCTCCGGAATAGAGGGAAGCCAATCGCCAGACCACCTCCTGGATTGTCAGTGGGATGCGAGGTTGAACAACGGCATCCGTGCCCAGATGTTCCCAGGAATATTCCTAGGTGCACATCAATCAAGTTCTTTGAACATAGCAGGAATTCAACAAAGACTCCTGACGGCGAACCCCAGATCTCTTATCCGCCTAGCTAAGACGTTGGACCGTCGCAACGATCAGCCTGACACCAACCTCGGTGCTCAGTATACCCAGTTCTTGCGTTGGGCGGCCAGTCTTGAACAGAACCAGAGACCCAATGAGATGATCAGAAATCAACAATTGAGCTATACAGGCTTGTTCGCGCGATTGGCCAACCTTGAAGAGTTCGAAGGAATGGCGGCCGAGGATCTTGCTACAGCAGCCGCAAATACGGGCGCAAGTCAGCTGTTCCAGAGACTGGACCTCTGTTTAAGTAATCGGTATTCTGAGGCCCAGTCTTGCTTGAAGGAGGCACGACAATCACCTCACCCTGGCGATCGTTTTGTCTACTCGCTGATCGCCGTCTGTGACATGGCTGGAGATGAGGATGAAGAGGACGAAGAGGATGAATGATATGATCGATCCAGAACACTCAAGCAATTCGAAGTATTTACGTGCGTTAGGTGCTACAAGACTTTGGAAAATCGTATCGCAAGCTTACTCTGTCCACAATACGTAAGGTCTTTATGTCTTCTTCGATATCCTCTCCTTGTCTCTCAAGACGAGCTTCGGCCTTTAGATTTTCGATGAGCCATTTCTGTTTCTCGTGTGGGTGGTCTATGTCGAGCATAGAAAGGCATGCTACCTCGAAAATGAGCGGATACAAGCACATATACTCCCAGTCAAGCAGAGCTACGTGTCCATCTGCAAGTATCAAGATGTTCCTTGGGGCGAGATCTCCGTGACAAATGGCCAATCTCTGGCCCCGGAGATTGAAGTTCCTTGTTTTTCGATGCTTGTAGGTTTTCGCATATTGAGTAAGCCTCTTGTTGGCACACATCTCCACATCCTGTATTGAGGCAAATGCTTGCTCTACTTCTTTCTGTCCTCTTCCCCATGGGAAGCTCTCAGCAAGCCCTCCATCTAGAGGACCTGGGACGACCGGCTGACTTGTAGCCTTTGGTGTCGCTGTGTGCATGTGCTGTACAGCCTTACGAACGCGTTCATTCGTGAGAGACTCATCGACGTTCTCTGCTGTATCCCAAGAATGACCGTCCAAGTATTCCATGATCATAATGCCGTTCTCGCCCTCAACTGAGCCGCCAACGTAGCGAATAGGTCTCGGTACACGCAAGCTTGCTCCGTTAAGAGTCTCCCATGCGAAGGCTTGGTTCTGGAACTCTCTGAAGATGCATTTTTTTGCCAAAAACTTCTCGGCAATCCTTCGGACACGCCCACTACCCGCTGCTATCTCGAAAATCTCACGAATGTCGTCTTCGGGCGCACGCCCAAAGTCATCTGAATTGCTTTGCCAGTCCAACATTCAAACTACGAAAACCTCGATCGCCGGGGGAGAGGTTCTGGATATTCGTAGAACGACTTTGAACAGAAGCGCGCGAAGGGTATTGTAGAAGTGTCTCAGAGACGAAAAATGTAGGTGGTTCACTACAGAGTTGTCGAAAGAGTAACGTTAACGTAAGATTGCAGGGTTCATAAGCGAGCTAGTGCGGGATTTGTTGTCCCGAACGGGTTGCACCGAGTGAGTGCACGTGCCCCAGATGTGCAGATTGGCCGTGCGCTATCGCGTCTTATTCAGACTCTTGTTTGGACCGTGGGACGCAAGACCGTTTTTCATGTAATTCGATTTTAGGTTTTGACCGACATCTTATGCCAAAGCATCAAAGGACGACCAACTAGGCCACCAGTTAAAATCGTAAGACCCTGCCACGAGACATAGCAGATCATCGAGCCTACAAGCCAGCTGCTACAGCTTTTCCAACATCTGCTAATGTTCCCAATATGCTATTACAGCAAATGTCATTAGCGTATTCGCCCGAGTGCGACGGTCGGTTGTCTTAGCTAGGATCGCTCGGTCGCTGTCATCTGCGGATCCCTAGAGGAGTCTTTTTGGGATCATGGGTTTAGAATCGCTTTGTGAGCATCGTCTACAAAGGCTGTATTGATCTAAATCCGACCGCACTCCTTCCAATCACGATAGATGGCACATACTCCGTTTTCGTGGGCCGCCGATGTGGATGTCTACCAAGACCGGACGCCGCTATGATGGAGATTTGTCGAAAAGCTGTTCAGGGGGGCTTGAAGCATGCTATAGATCACGCAGAATCTCGTGAACGGGCTCGAGAAACAATACCGGCCGATGAGGGCTTGCAGTTATGGGGCGCAGGTTCTCATAGCAGCTATCTCATTGAAAGGCTCGATGTTAGAAAGATTCATTGCTGTCAAGGCATACTCTCCCGCGACGGCTTCTGCTCGAACCCTCGCGCGCCATGTGGACTCGGGGCGGCTGCTTCGAAAAGTGTCCGTAAGAAGCGCTTTCGCCACGTTGCGCCCAGCTTGACCAGATGTGCGTTCCAGCTCCCGAGCTACTTCGAGGCACTCCTTGTGCACCATGCCGGGCTCCACTGTCGCAGTCGGCATCTCTAGATCTGGCACTCGTTTTGCTGCAGTCTCCCACTCGAAGCTCGACGCGAAATCTGGGTATTGGATGGCGATATATGCATGCTATCAAGTACCTAAATAAACAATGCCACGAACACATCCTGCTTAGAACAGGCGCTAGGAGTGGCTACCGTGAAGGCGCTGCGGGACCTTTTCACGATGACCGAGGAGGGACAGCAAAGCACACGGCAAATCCAGCCCGACGTATAGCTGCAGATGCTGACATGGCGGTATGGATGCAGCAACAAGCCGACAAGGCTCTGCCGGGTCGCTTTTGGGTTCCAGGGTCTTGAGGATCAATCAGGATGCGAGATCGCGAGTTCAAAGGGTCATGATGGGATCTCGTCGCCTTGATTCTGCTTTACTCACATCTCGAGCGACCAGTTCCGGACTTTGAGGTTCGAACATAATCTGGCTCGACATGATGAGAGAACAGTGTCAAAGTGTTTAACGTTAAAAAGGAGCTGATCGTGAAGCACCCAGACCGTCGGCTGAGCATGTCAGCTGGCATACATCTGCATACAGCGACCGCTTCTCAGATAAATGACGGCTTCGGTGAGACTCTAGGGTCACGTAAAGCTCTGCTCAGTCACTCCGCCGCTTCTAAATCATTCGGCGTATCTTCACTTCCCTGCTCCAGCTGCCCTCATTGTCCTCTGTCCTCTGCCATGCGGCACAAGAATCTAAGCTTTCTCTGCCAATAAAGAGCAACGTCGCTTTGATAGACAAAGCTGTGGAGGCTGCGGTCAATCGATGCGCCATGACACAGGACGTGTGCGATGGCCTTGTCAGCATGAGTTTCCCGGATAGGCAAGTGCAAACACGGTCGTCGTAGAGGATACATCATTGCACCGCCCATCCGAGAGTCTTCCAGAAGGAGACCCCGCCGTGTCCAATCACGGCATTTGCTACAAGCATTCGCCGCCACCAGAGCTTGAAGGAGCACAGTACCGGGGATTGCAAGGATGACGAGTCGATGGCACTTCTCACCTCTGCCGAAGATGTCCCCTACGTTGTTCTGGAGTAGTATCTCCTAGAGTTCCCCGGGCGCTGAGATCAATTAATATTCAGCGTCCATGCCCATCCCCTTCATTTCGAGCAAGACCCTTCACTTGACGGTGTATCCTATATTTTCACATGGCTCTGCCACGTCTCCGTCGTCATGTTGCGACTGCAGCTCTTCTGTAGACAGAAACCCATTGTCTTCAAGAGACCTTTCCACGCTTTGACGCTGTCGTGTGTCGTCATAACGTACAATCGCTGCCACGGTCAATCGCCTCTGGTCGTAAAGAAGCTCCTATAGGTAATAATCTTTACGTGGACGTTTGTGCTCTCCTTCATCCACCACCACCGAGGCCGCAAAACTTTCCAAAAAAGCGTCCATCGTCGGCTTGCTTGAAGCGATACCACGGAATCTGTGTTCGAACCTTGGATTGGTTTTGTCTATTATCCTGAGATGCCATTTGACTTCACAAGGCGGTTGTGAGAGGCACATGTGCTTCCATGAGCCGGCTCCAAACGGACCCTGTCGTGGTTCCCCATAAGAAAACAATGTGGTCGAGAAAAAGGAGTTTGTTAGCCGTAGATCGATCCACTCGGTTCCAGTCGCTTTGTCTTTCTCCACCGCGGCTGACGTGCAGTAAACACGTTGACGGCTTTCGCTGTGACAGTAAGCCATGGTCATATTGTGTTTGTCAAAATATAGCGGAACATGTGGGAGGGTTCGCTTTTTCGTTAAGATCGGATTGAGGATGACACCGGCTGAGGCTGCGTCGGTAGGTAGGGCGGAAAGGAAAAGTCGCTGTTGGATTGGATGTGATTGAGCGATGACCCGGCGGAACTGTCTACTTGCACGTTGAGCAAACAAGACGTCCTCGCTCGGCAGCTCGAGGAGGATCATTTCTAGAAGTTCCGAGACACAGCAGAGCCTATGACCAGCGTTAAACTGAGGGTAAGGCGCGGTCGGCCGCTGTGCATCAGCAGCCGACTCCGGCTGTTCGGCAAGCATATTGCATGATTCTGTTGACCACTGTACGAGACCTCGTTCTATCAAGGGCGGATCCAATTTGTTCTCTCGGTCTTGAATATGGAGATGCTCCCTCAAGATGACCGTCAGCTTGTCCACTTGCCTCACCATTCGGGATTGGTTGTCTTGCAGCTCTTTGAGGTCACGGCGAATGCCACTGATATCCTCGCCGGAGCAATTGAACTCAGCCATAGATGCTCACGGTTGAGCAGTACAAATGCGGTCGGTCGGATGCTCCTAGTTCCACAAACGGGGGCGATTGTATGAGGTCGGCGGCAGGTGCCTGCGGGAGGAAGTACGGACGATGCTGACCTGCGCGCTCGTGCCGTGTCTGGTTTTTCAGTGAGCGTAGTAGACCCGCAAGATGATGCGACTTCACCAAATGCTAAAGTGGAGACTCTTGCTCGCTCAATACTTCGTTCTGCCAGATTGAACGTGGCGCGCCAAGACTCAAACCCTTTGAGTATCACCCACGTGCCGTCGTCACGTGCAGGTCTCGCGTGCGATGCGCTCGTCCGATATTTTATTGCTATCTGTGATGCTCTATCTCTTCAACAACCAATTAGGGGGGAGAAAGCCGACTGGACCCTTTAGGTTTGCCAGCTCGGCAGTGAGATGGCGGACCAGGGAGTGTTCGCCTAAAACACCCGCATTAGCGCAGGCGCTCTAGCTGAGGGGCAACCTCATAGACCCCATTGATGACTCCCCAAATTTTTTGCTTTCAACTATCAAGTAACGCCGCGCGTCTGCCGATGGTCGTCGCTATAGACGCAGTCTACATCATATCAGCGCCGGGGAGACAGCTCTGGGGTTCAGCTTATTTATGCGGTTCGTACTCGAAGAATGACGTCGAGTGCGTTTGCTGGAGTGTTTAGCAAGGCAGAGGTTGGGCTTCTGTCGAGCACCTCGCAGTTCGAATGCCTTGTGTCAAGTGTAAAGCTGTATGCACATTACTCTGCCAAGTCCGTCGATCATCATCCTCTTTTGAGTTGTCAACGTCTCTAATACGTCTGGCAGGGCAGCCTGGTTTGGTACCAGAATCGTCCTGCGCCAAGTCTCTCCTGAGTCCGAGCCAATCTTTGACTTCATCATTCATTTGTATCATTCATGCTATGCGGATTGGGAAGAGTTTGGAAACCATCTGCATATTTCTCACGACGAGCTAAAGAGTTTATTGGATTTTGCTGCCATGTTCTTGGGAAATATAGGCAATTTTTACGTAAGCAAGAGATCTAAGAGTACCATGTAGTGCCAGACGTAACCATGTCTAATCATGCAACACACATCCAGGGCCATGATGATCAGAAGTTCTGTCCTGATGTCACACCTGACACAGTGCGGAAGCTCTCTTCAAGCTGCTCGGAAACTCATGGAAAAGTTCGAGTCGGTCATATTATCGCCACTGCCAAACATGCTTGGACTACCGAGTCCGTCTGCGCAAAGCACTTATTATCAAGCTTCGTCACCCATCACGAAACACGAGGTCGCTGAAATTACAGAAATAGCGGCACAGTCAGGCATACATCCAGAGAATACCAGACTTGTGAAGAATGTTTTAGGAGAGAAAAGCAGATTCGATATTGTGCAAGCATCTGTCGAAAAAGATGCCGCAGCAAAACCCATCTCTCACACTCATGATCGGCAAGTGTGCCTCGTCCGAGGCGACCACTCAAGCGAGTTGCAACGGATCTGTGAGTGTCTTCAGAAAGCAAGCAGATCTACCGAGCATGCAGCGAAGAAGACATACATTGCCAAATTATGCAGGGCTTTCCAAACCGGTGACATGGAAGAGTACAAAGACTCACAGAGGACTTGGGTTCATGACCATCGAACGACTGTCGAGACCGTCTTCGGGTTTGTTGAGCCTTATGGAGACCCCTGTGGAACGAGAGCAGAATATGAAGGCATTATTGGCATCGAGAATCCCGAAGAGACAGCTGTGCTACACAGATTATGTGAGAGCGCGGACTTGTTCGTCAAAAGACTTCCGTGGGTAGAATCACACCGTGGGGACAAAAGCTTGGGTGACTTCGAAGAATCGACGGTACAGAGACCAAGTTTCGTAAGCATCGAATGTACGCTTCACCTATACTCGAGATTTACAATATGACTGACCAATCACAGCGATTGCATATTGCAGTTCCCTCGTGTTTCCCGGTATCAACTTGCCCAATGTCTGATCCCCTACCCCATTTGGCTGTTAGAGTAGAAGCTGACAAAGAGTAGTACAATGATACTAGGCAAGGTGAAGGTTCGAAGAGCATCATGATATCAAATCGTCTTGACGGTACTCCAATGGCGGGAGATTCTCCCGCTGTCAAGCTCTGCGAAGGAAAGCCGGGGACTTTTTCCAAACACAGAAGTCACGCTTATTACCTCTGGGTCGTGCTTCATGAGCTGTTCGGCCACGGCACCGGCAAGCTCTTGCAAGAAAATTCAGACAGTACTTACAACTTCGACATTGAGAAGTTGTCTTTCAGTCCAGTAACAGGAGGGCCAATTGACTCGTGGTACAGGACTGGAGAGACATGGACAGGCGCTTTCCAAGACATAGCTACGAGCGTCGATGAGTGTCGCGCGGAGTGCATTGGAGCGTACCTGATGAGCGAGACCGATCTTTTGTCCCTGTGTGGCTCTACCGACCATGGCTCTATTAGCCCTGAAGATCGTGTGTTTGACTCCACAGCCCTTGATGACTTGCTGACAATTTTTAGTCGAGTATAACATATATCAACAGCTGGCAATTGCTGGTATACGCGGTCTAGAAAATTACTCGGTGGAGGGAGAGGTATGAACATCTTTCCAGCTTCTACAACAACGTACTGACAAAGCTATTCCCTCAGTCGTGGAGTCAAGCACACAGTCAGGTAAGTGCTGTTGCAGATAGTCTGCGTTTCAGACTGACTCCAGCGAATCTCAGGCACATTTTGCCATGTTTCAAGCAATCCGTTTGGCTTCGATCGGTTTCTTTGAGGTTCGAGTCGACGCATGCAGAAACACTTTGAATGTGAATGTAGACCGAAGCCAAATCGCATCAGTTGGGAGGCCAGCACTCCGTGGACTGTTGATGAGGCTGCACATCTATCGCTCCACAGCAGATGTATCGCGATGTCGCATTCTCATGAAAGAACTCACAAAGCTCACAAAGCCGTCGATGGAATGTTTGGAATGGAGGCAGATCCTATTACGAGAAGCCGCAGTCAAGCGGGTCTTTGTACAACCGAACACCTTTTTGGATGGTGATGATGTGGTCTTGAGAGATTATGAGCCATCTTCGCAAGGAATGATCAGAAGCTGGGCCGAGCGGGAAGTTTGATAACGAACTTGCCATCTAGCCTTGCGCTGAAGCACTCCCGCGAAAGTCTCGACCTACTGCTCGAGCTTGAAATAGTTCTTTCGTCGAAAGCTGTGCAAGAATAATAGTCAGTAGCTCTGGGATTCTCCAAAGTCGGTGAGGCTGGCTCATGTTTGGACACTGACCTGGAAATCTAGATGCAATACCGTTATGAAGGCATTTGTCCTTCAAGACCTCTGTATAACCATTACACAATGAAATAATTTGCATAAGTCAAGGAGAGAATCCTATATTGACACTTGTCAATCTTCCGCTACTACTACTACCGTGTTATTCCTATATGAATTCTTTGGTCAACGTACTTGTTAAACTTCGATATCTCATCCCATCATTGAATCCTCATCAGCGACAAGCGCTCACGAGTGTCTTCTCTTCATCAATAGAAGCCAATAGATCCGGACCATGTAGAGGCGTCATCTGATCTGTCGTGGTCTCAACCTCTTCCTTGCTTCTTGTTATAGAATCTCTTATGTTGATGTGCCTTCATACTTCAAACAACGTCTACTGTCCACAAACAATTAGGTAGCCGCTCACTGACGCAGTTCATTGTGGCGTCCCTCCTGTTTTCCGTATGACTTCCCCTTCATTGAAAAGCGTCCCGGTCTGTTCTTTCGTCGCCACTGTTTGAGCTCCGTATACGGTTGGACGGACAGAGCACAGTTGACTTCCGTCGAGGATCACAAAGTTCTTGCATTTCACGTAATAGCTTTCTTTTGCAACGAGCAGAAATAAGTGCTGGTGAAAGCCGCCGCTCAACGCCTACGGACGAAATTGCCCGGCGATCATCAACCTATGCTGATCTAAGATGCCACGACATAGATCGAAGCTAGTTTGATGGGAAAAGAGGCAGTGTATCAGGAAACCGCGTAAGACGACTACGTCGAGAACGGAAATGATCGGGTGCTTGTTAACACATGGTTTAGTAAAGAGATACGCTTTGTCCTCGGCATCGCTTCTCATCCATTCGTTGTCCTGCATCCATTAACAACTTCCTCACTTGTCGGCGGCATATGAGGAAGCTTCGCATCATCAAATTTGCTCTGAGATATTAGGCTCACCAGTAATCGCTAGCACGCTCTCGGCGCAAGCGTCCCAAATACTGTTTACAGTTGAGCTGCAGTGCTGTGGAACGACGTTCGTAGCGACATACGCGCCAGTCTTGATGTCCGTGGTCCTTCCTGCAGAAAGTGGGAGAGAAGACTATTGGACGCATTAGATGTAAACTCCTTCATCCAGGCGAGGCCTGATCGAATAGAGTTACCTGGAGCCAGCTGTGGGCCATTTTCAATCCCCATGTAGTGCTGTATTAAGTCTTGGTGCACCTGATCGGCGCATGTCTGCTTGCGGCGGCTGTTCCGTTCCTTCTCTGCTTTGGCGAACTTCTGCTCTTCTGAATCTTTCTTTGGTGAAGATTGGTTGGCTAAACCGTTCGAATTGCTGCGAGGGTCGACTAAAGCAGGCTCTACACGTGTCGCCATCGTGGAAGCAGTAGCCGGAAAAATTAAAAAAGTCTCGAAGTCGTCCCCAGCAAGCATGTTATTGATTCCGGGCAATACTTGGCTAGCGAATTGTTTCAGTGATAATAGACAGACGTGGCGAGTCCTGCGTTACAGCTTACCGGCCAGCCTGGCTCCTCGGACTTGACCCGTTGCTAGACTCCATGACCCAGCGTGTGGACGCCCGCAAAAGGGCTTTCTGAGACGTAGTTGCGACTGACGCTCTTTGTGCCTGTCGCTGATAGGGATCTGGAGGATATAATTACTTTTTAAAGCAAAAGAATTCGAACACAGAAAGACCAGGCTCCGCCAATGAGCAATCACGATCGAGCTGATTGGAGCACGGAACCTTGACGGTAGAAATGTTGATATGAGGAAAGGGGGGAAAACGGCTCATGTATATGTATTTCCACATCTAAGCAAACCGACTTCATGGGGTACAGCATGTGTAGATAGTCAGGCAAAACGTGATTCTCTGTTACGGATGCATGTTCCGCTCCAGATGATGATCACAATGTCGCAAAGGCTCGTGCCCAACGCCTGCCGTATCGCAGAGATCCACAAGGCTGAAGTAGACCAAGTGAGCAAGTAGACGGATTGGATCGCTTGTAGGCAATTGCGATCTGTCTGTGAATGCCTTGCATGCGGTTAATGTGATCCACGGTTGCTTCGCGGGCATCGGGCTCGACGTGATCAATCCCGCCCATACAAGTGCTTCATCCTTCGCAATCGATCGACCATTCTGTTTGAAGCTCGGGGCCGTTTTCAGTAAACCTCATGTCTTGATATCAACCTGAAGAGGTACTCTGGAGGACGAAGCCACCTTCGCTCGAGAAATTTCTTCAAGCAAATAGCAGAGCTCTGCAGGTCTGTGAGCGTTCCAGTCCTGCTCGCGAGGATGAAACCTCCATAGTTGTGCCTCGAATTGCGGAGGGTAAAAGCCGGCGTACTCCCAGTCAACTATCGCTAGGATTCGGTGAGTGATGGGATGAATGAAAATGTTGGCTTGGCCTAAATCGTTATGGCAGAGTACGAAACATCGCTCTTCGGAAGTAAAACGTGGCCATTCTTTTCCGGAGTAGTCGGTCACTCGGGGCGGGACCAAGAGGCGTTCATCCTTATTGAGACCACCCATGTGCTTCGATGTCTCTCGTTGCAAAGCGGGAATTATCTCCAGGGTCAATTCTCTTTCGACTTCTTCGATAACGAAATCCCGGTCTCTCTCCGCATAATCTGATAGAGCCACCGCATCATGTTGTACACAGGATGTCGTGAGTGTTACTATTCCATCTTTTTTGGTAAGCTCAACAGGAATAGGGACTGGAATTTTTGTGTTCTTGCGTAGATATTGCAACGTGTAGAATTCGTTTTCCAACCGTGCGCTAGAATCTGGAGGGAGTGGTATTTCTCTGCCTTGCATGTCCAATTCCAGCTCGGATGATGCTAACTCTCTTTTCGTGAAAGTGTGTCGGGTAATTCTGTATGCGCGATGAGGAGTGTGCCATTCTTGTATTGCTTCCATTCCGAAATTTGCAGAGAGGCGGGCGGACGGGGCAATGGACGAGATGCAGGAAAACAATATCTGGGGGAAAGCAAAAAGGCGGTGTGGGGGTGATTTGCCGCAAAACCCCGCGGGGTGTCTGATTAGCAGCAAAGAGCAAGCTCACGCACCAGACAGATATGGCTTACGTCAGCTTATCGCTGCTAATTACCCCACAATTATTGCCACGACTCGATCGAACGTCGCTTGATCGACACACAATATCAATGGTGTCTTAAAGGCCAGAAACCGCGCCTCTATCTTCAAAGGGTCGAAGTGGCTTGAGATTGAGCCTATATCAAATCACAGACATGGAACATGGTTGTGGGTAGGGTGGCAAGATCTTAAGTAGCAATGACCGAATATTTCGAAGTGCCATTAGCGGTTTGGCAGCAAGAAGCTTAGCTACACCTTCAATACATCGCTCAGAATGGTAGTGACAGTGGATCGCTCGAACAAAACTGCCGCCCGATATCATTTCCTAACGGTACTGGATTTGCTGCCCTTTGTTAGTACATAGCGAAATTCCAAGACAATCCTGACCTTACATAGTCATCTGCACGGTCGCAAGAGTATCACTGCCCTTTCGGTTTGTGCGGTTCCTTATCAAGAGACAGACCGCAGTCTTGATGTTCACAGATCATGAAAGGCTTTCCGCCGCAAGTGGGACACTTTGATTGAGATGACGAGACAGTCTTCTTGCAATGTTTGCATGTTTCGACTGAGGCAGGCATTGTGGATGGTTCTTGGAATGGTATGGAGTTAATAATGGGTTACAGAGATAGTAGTCCCCAACGCAAAGAGCAGACTCCTTTATACGTGAGCGACCCTACCACGCTTTTTGTCCTGAGTCACAAAGTCACAGTTGCAGAGGTTTCTGTCGTTGCGAAGCGAAGGTGATAGCGTCCCCGCCAGCCAACGCGGGTCACAATGGCAGATCGCTGTAAGCTGAAGTGCCGAATATTGAATTCACCGCTTACAGTGGTGTGATGCAAGCTCACTAGCAATCTTTATGCGAGCCATATGCTTGCACCCCCTGCTATGGTGGGATTACACGAAGGCCGAGGTGAAATTGGCGAGGGGCTCTTATTAAGAAAAGGTCGAGTTTCTTTCGCGCATTACTCTTTTGTCAGCAGATACCTTGAGAAGTCTCTCCTTTCAATATCAATGCCAGACATGCGTCAACTCGGGGGCGGCAGTACAACTGGTAAATAGTGCCCCGCTCCGTAACTCGATCGGAGAGTGAGACATGAAGCCGATGATAGAGTCGAGCCCCTAGCTGAAGGCGAATGCGCCAAGAAATGTTTGCAAGCCCAGCGAACTTTGCTTGGCGCTGCAATTTTTATACAATGGTACCTCGATATGACGACGCGGGGCGCGCCGCGTCATTCTATCGTTGCAGTAATGTATTGCTATAATAAGGTTCACATGCTCCTTAACCTACGGCCACGTGCACCTTAATTCAGGGCCATGTGCTTCTAAATTCAAAGTCATGTGCTCCTCAATCTAAAAGAACCCAAAACGCTATCGAATAGGCTTCTCAATAATATCTCAAACTATATATAATGAGCCTTCCTTCTATAAGAGCACTAGATTTACTACATAGTACTTATAAAAGATTCTTTTTTTAATCCACTGTACCCATAATAATATATGTTAATCTCACGGCAGAACGATAATTACACTAAGAGATTAGGCGTTGATTCATCCGTAGCCTCAGCGAGCTCCGTGGCGATGAGCACGATCTTACGCCTCTCACCACCTGATGCGCTCCTAATCTTCTCGGGGCTGAATCCCGCCACGATGAGGTGGCGCGGCCTAGGAGAAGGCGTGACACCCACTACCCTCGCCTCCCAAAAGTAATCGAGCCGGACCCAGCATGCCATAGCGCTTGCGTCCTTCGCTAGCGCCTCGCCGTGTGGGTCCTCGGTTCCTCCCCAGGTCTCTTCTCAATATAGGCCAAGGCCCAGCCAATGACCTCCGTCAGTCTTCCTGCTGACTGACTCGCCGTTGAGCTCCGGGATACATGGGATGGGTAGGATAGTAGGCATTGCGAGGGTGGTCGTGGTGTCGGGTATTGTGCAGGATATCGCAGTCGGGTTGGGGAAGCTGGTAAGTAGCGGGTAGGGGGTGCCGGGAAGATAGGAAGTGGAGTGTAGCAGGGAGGGTTGAGGGAGGAAGGGAAGGGTCCTAAGTACTCGCGTGGCCGGTGGAGCTTCACATGGCTAGGGACGCTACATGTGTTCAGCAAGGCTTCATATCCTGGGAGGAGCTAAGCTGCGGGTTGATTATGTGATTGCTTGGATAGACCAAGGCTACGAGTAGGTGCAGACGATAGCGTACGCGCCAGGCAAGCCAAGTAGGAGACGACGCTAACGGCTGCATGTTTCCCACAATCAGTGACGCGCTAGCAAAGCAAAGGACCCCGCACTCAACATCCAGTCATCCGTAACCAGTGCATTTCACAATAAACGACTCAAGCCGGTGTGGAAGTGAGGAAGATGAAAAGTATTCAACCTTGGGAATCATCGGCGGAAGTTTTCACAAGTGGCGCGATTCAACTAGGGTTGTCGGACAAGCTGCACTTCGAGGAAGTTTTTAGCTTAGAAGATTCATTGCCTGCCCAAACCGTCGCGTTAATACTGGTTTACCCGACATCCAGCAATTACGAGGAGCAGAAAGCAAAAGAAGCAACATCTCTGCAAGGCTCAGCGGATGCGATAGAACTTCGGGACCTGGATGTACTGTGGCTATCTCAGAAGGTACAAAATGCTTGCGGCCCATATGCATTGTTCCATGCGGTATTCAACAGCAGCAGCCGGCATCATGTCAGTAAGTTGAGGCACATCGCTGAATTTGAGAGACTGATGTAGTGACAATTACACAGCCGAAGACTCTCTACTCCACAAGCTGGAACAACGCCTTTCAAAAGCCTCTTCTTCCGAAATGCGAAGCGCGGCTCTCGAGGCGTACTCCGAAGTCTGGACTACGTGTTTGGAAATTGGCAAGATGGGGGTGACACCGCTTCTAGAAGACGATGGAGAAGACGTCGAGCCTCATTTTGTGTGCTTTGCTGCGATGCGTGGCAATCTCGGATTTTTCGACGGCGATAGGACTCATGGGCCCAAGGACCTTGGGATCAAACTTGGCTGCCATGGATTCATACCCGACCAGGCATTAGAAGCAGTGAAGAATCATTTGGAAACATATGCTGGCGACAAGCGCGACTTTTCTACTCTTTTAGCACTTGTCAACACTGCACTTAAATAAAAACTAGTAATATACCGTAGCAGATATCGCCTAGATACCGTTGTTCCCTCTCTACCCTTGTAGTAGCAGTAGCAGGTCGCTACTACAATCTGAATTGTAGGCGAGATCATAAGCAGTCTCTCCGTTATGAGTACGGGCTGCGAGGAGCGCGTCATGGGTTTCTGAAGCTAACAGCTTCTCTGAAACGTGAAGCATATTCCATGACGCGGCAATGTGCAACGGTGTCCAGCCCTCGTTATCGACGGCCATAACGTCTGCCCCAGCATGTATCAAGGCTTCAACGAGGCTCAGAATATCGTCGTCATCATTGATTGGACCCGCAAGCAGCAAGTGCATGAGTGGCATTTTGACATCGCAACATACCGACTTCCTGACAAAGTTGGCAGACGCGCCGAGATCGAGGAGGATCCGCACTGTGTGCATCCAACGATATTCGACAGCCCACGCCAGGGCGCTGCGGCCTCTGTGGTCTGTTTGATCGATTTGGGATCCAGCGATAGCACTGAGAAGCCTGGGTCGAAGTGACTCGTGTGAATTCTCAAGACCCAGAAGCGCTCGGTGTACCGGACTGAAGCCGCGTGTCTCCGTATACCAGCAAGAGACGTTGGTATTTTGACAAAGACTTTCGTCCATGCGAGCGACTGACTCCATGATTGTAGTAAGATACGCCTGGTCGACCTTTCCGGTTGTATATTGCATGAATGCGGAGTCGAGCATCGTCTCTTTGGGTGTACTGCAAACATGTAAGTCAGGGGCAAAAGAGCGAGGAGGCTTGACTGACTTCCCGATGTCGTCCCTCCATTCAGGATCTGCTCCCATGCTGATAAGTTGCTTGTACATCTCGTGAGAAATCATCAAACCGCGGGCACGACAGCAGTAGTATGACGCGTACTACTCAAGTCAGTGCCTACTAACCAGAAAAAGGTTAACTTACTTACATATAGCAAAGGAAGACCGAAGGGGTCGACCGTGTTGATGTGAGCTGATGCGCTAATGAGGAGTTCCCGTGTATGCCCCAGGTCACCCTCTTGCACGCACACAAAGATTGGAGAATCGTATGGCAAGATCGCTGGTAAGGAGAGTTCCCGAGGAGGTGAAATCAGTGGAGATGCTGCATTTGTGAATTCATTTCTGCCTCGCGCCTGCATTTGAGTGACCTTTGCACGAAAACCCATTGACGCTCGGGTTTGATCAGTCCTACCGGTGGTTAACAATTTTTCTGAAGTGTTTCCGGGTCCTCTGCTTACGTAGTGTGTGCCAGTCGGAGGCGCTCGGAAGGATCAAGCGAGTATGCAGAATCTATGGTTTGCCATCTCTTATCAGGATGAACAAGTAATTCTGAGGCGACACGCCTTCCTTGAGCCAAGCATTTGTCAGTCGATAACTGACCAATATCACGAAATGGTGAGCGATTGACGTAACTCGCTGAGAAGTTAGCTTTTCCAAATGCAGCTTGCTGGTATGAGTCTTACCAGACATGGCAGGAACGACCTTGAAGGCCGTCTCGCCGATGGCATCATAAAGTGAGTCTATGAGGCTCAAAAGATATCGAGCAAGAGATTTGCAAGCCCTTTTGTTTGCAATCTTGGTACGGTTGTGAACATAGTTGTCACGCAAGAGGGAACAACCCATGAGGAAAGATGCTTGCCAGCTGCGTCTACCAGTAGCTTGAGCATACCGGCTGAGGGACGTGACGAGATCTGCCCCTGATCGTGGTTCCTCTTCGGGTCTCAGTCTCTCTAAGTCGTCTTCCCAGCTTAATTGAGCACCCTTGTCCCTCAGGAAGACCTTCGCGCCATTCAGAACCAAAGAAACGAGTGTAGCGGTCAGTTCATCAGGAGTCGATTGTTGTCCTTGTGATAAAGCCACCTGCAAATGGTTCGACTGGATAGGAAAGTCGCTGTGCCGTAAGAAGAGTCAGCCGAGCGCATATCAGTCAGTTTAGTGAATATACTGACGCTTGTAGCTGCCAGAGATTGGCGTGTAATCTTCGCGCGAACGCACTTTGTTCGCAGATAACTTCTGTATCGACACTGAAATTCCACAAGGTTGGAAGAACTCTTTGATCACTGAGCGACTGTGCCGTCGCTATAGCCTCTGAACGGACTCTTGCGACATCACTGTTCGCGCATGTGAGTATGACGTGAATGGTATATGACCAGAAGATTTGGTGAGGATACTGATCTAGCTGGAACTGAGCGCATGACAATATAATTTTGGCACCCGAATCGTCCCATCGTATTGACTGGCTCTCATCGTCGAAAGAGGTGCCAGGCGGCCATGCTATCAGTAAGTCAGGTCTGAATACACTCATGTTGATTGTACCAAACAGTGGAGCTTGTGTTCGTCGGCTGGGGCCATCAACCTACCTCCCTAGTCAGACCTTTTGGGAAGAGAATGCCTAAGGCAAAGCGGCACGGCCGGCAGCCTGCGCGCAGCCTGCGCGCCGCTGCAGCTTTAAATCACTAGCTCGGGCAATCCCTCACTTTGCTTGTCCGGTTGCGGGGTCCTTAATACACATCCCCCTGCAGCCCCATATCTCGACTCCAGCTTGCCTACCCGAGCCGCACGTAAGTGCAGGATACGACAAGTGCAAAAGATCCTCCATGGGCGGTCTATACAGCCAAAAGATTCATGCGGCCATTGATCAATTCACGTCACCAGTCGCAGCCGTGCTAACTACCAAAAGTATTTCCATCTTCTTTGCAGCGATCCAGCTCATCAGAGTGATCGTACTAGCCCTGATGTTGCTAGCGATGCTCGCGCTGCTGGTCACCAAGGACCCGGATCTCGAAGACAACCGTGCAGCAGTCGTGACATCCGCGGTGAAGTGGATCATCCATAGACTGTCGGATGTTGTTCCGGTCACGGATCTTTAGAGGGATGTGGATCTTCCCAGGAATCCGGCGATTACTCGTCGGAGGAGGTTCTGCGAGTCTAGCCAGCTCTCATGATCTCTCAGCACGCTGCATCTCGACTTCAAGAAGTGGTACAAGCGCGGAAGCCAGCGTGCCTCTGGTAGAACACCATTGCCACCTACGTTATGTTGTGGACGCAGCGCACTCGACAAGAAAAGCAACAAATGACCAACATGCAACACTTTGCAGGGGCGTCATTCAGATGATTGATGGCGACAGAGGTTTGACGGTTACGCAGGCTTTCGGAAGCTATTCTGGATACGCCTCCTTCATCAGTTCTCTCAAGGCCTTCCCGGCTGCACCTTTTGATCCTATCAATGCCTTTGCTGGTAGCCGTTCCCTGAGCTTATACTTCAATCCAATCGGTTCGTGCTGTCATGTTGTTCCATTGAGCTTTCGCTGCAGCTCATCGCGACGTCTCACAAATTGGACCAGATGATAACGATGGAAAATTGACGACGCTTTGTCATGTGCATCTATACGGTCGAGCGCACGTGTGGAACGCCGAGCGCCAGCTTAACACTCTTTATGTGCGCTACCGATGCAAGAGTGATGCTCGTGGCAAGGAGATTACCAACACACCACGTCCCGTTTTCTCGTAGACGCTGGGGCTCGGTAACTGCCATTTTTCGTGCCCGCGACAATGTGAGTCTCATCGAGTCTGGGATAGGTAGACTATGTCAAAATCTCGAGGATTCGCCGTTTTTAGCCCCGGATGGATACTTCATCGCCTCTTGTAGGACTCTCGTGTTAGTCAGCTCGTACAAGTTACGCTGGAGCTCCTCTTTGGTGGGATAATAAGTCAAGCCATCTTAGCCGCGGCAAGGTTCCTCCCTAAAAAGACAGAATACCTATGAGTTGAAAAGTACATTGCTAAGGAGTTGAGCCCCACGGCAGGTCTTATGCAAGTGGCCCAATCACATCTCGCATGTCGATGAATCGCTGCCACCGCATTTACGTGTTGAGGAGAATTGGAAGTTACGCATCATGACCCTGTGCCCATTTACATTGTCGCAACAGTCGAAAAATGGAACCGATTGGGTGGCATTCTATGCCTTGGTTACTCGATGTTCAGACAACTGGTCGTCCGCAACGGGGATCGATATAGTTGTGCCGCAATCCTAACCCGAAGGCCGGATATCGTCGTGCGGATGAGGTGACAGCAGTGTGTTGTAGAATGCCTTAGTGCGGTTCGGGTACGGCAAGCCGAGTGCGAGCGATCATAAGTATTTCTCGAAGTTGTCGACCTGATCAGGTCTAGCGCTACCGTGCCTCAGCTCTCAATGCGTTGGATACGTTTTGCGGCTTCACCCAAGCTGGTGTCTCGTAGGAATTTGCTTATCAGACCGGTGAGTTGCTGTCCAATGAGGGCCTCCGGCAACCTTAAAGTTACACCGTTTGTCATGGCTTTCGGGCATTTGGATTTGATAAACGGCCTACCCGTCCTCACATGGAGCGCTTGAATACGCCTCGTGGTTGTGCTCAAGTGTTGTCCTATGTGAGCTGATTTGGCCGTGCATGCTGGTATAAGCGGGGCATCGAATGGCGGTGTATGCATGCTGTCGATCACTTAGATAAATAGATAATGCCACGAACGCATTTGCCTAGGATAGGCGCCAGGACCGTGAAAGGTCTGCCAGCCTCTTTCACCATGACAGAGGAGGGAAAGCAAAGCGTACGACAAATCGGACCTCACCGTATATCTGAAAGTGCTGAATTATGCCTAGGATGATGTCCGTATGCGAATGATGGCGGATGCTTTATGGATGCAGCAACAAGCCGACAAGGACCTGCCGGGTCGCATTGGGTACAGGATCGTAAGGGTCAATCAGAATGCAAAATCGCGAGTACAAAGGATCGTGATGGGATACCGTGGCCCGGACTCCGCCACGCTCTCCCTTCTTGACCTCGAAGCACCGCGGTGGTTACAGTCACCAGCGCGGTTCTTTGATGGACATGGTGGAGCTGTTGCGCATGATTCGAGGGACCCTCAATTGGAGCTTTTGCATTTGTTCCTCCGCACAGAGCGAGATACCGTATAGTCTCGCCTTGCTGGGAGAATAGCATGCATCGTTCTCGCTGAGATTCACCGATCCATTCATTCGGAACCACTGTTTGAAACAGCGCGGCGGCTGGCCTTGCAAACCGACGGCGAGATGGACCACACTCTTCTAGAAAAGCACCTCGACAACATGATTCAACGCGGACACATGTATACCTACATGGAGGGCGAGCTTGGGCGAGGCATCTGCTTCACCCTAGGTGCCGACTTTCCCGAGACTAATTGGACGGGTTTGCTCACTAAAGGGTCGAACGGCCCAGATCCTATCATGCAGACACTGAAGAATTCAAGGGCGGCAGCGCTTTCGGGGCATTACGGCATGCTTCGCGATCGCCTTGTGGAGTACAAAGTGGCGGAATTCAGCACGAGGGCAGCAATGTTTAGGCGAATGTCGGAACTAGACGCGATTTACCTCGCGCCACCGGCGAGTGCAAATGCTGTCTTGGAAGAGATTTTTTTGTAGGAGCTCTAAATATGCTAAAAAAAAAAAAAAAAAAAAGAGTGACCGCTCCAAGCTTAGCTGACGCTACGATCTGATGTCACATTTGACGTCGAATCGCAAACTCTCTCCCGCCGGGGCATTCGATTCCTGATCTCTGCAAGCACGTCCCGCCGTATGTGCTCGTTCATCTTGTTCACGATGGCCAGATGATGCCGCCACTTTTGCCTGTCCATGTCTCTATCGATGATGATTGGCGCCGCCCACCGATGCCAGGCTGTGCCGTGCGCTGGTCGAAGAACGGGATTGTCGGGATGGAATCGCTGATATAGGTGACAACAATAGCATGACGGCTTACTGCATCCGATGTATTTGTCCCGCCAGACGTAGGGCAGGCGTTGGAAATAAAAGTGTTCAAGCAAGAATGTTTCCGCGTGTGCCATTAAGCGGGTGTCTTGATTTGAATATAGCTCTCGAAACTTGTGTTCAAAGTCGAGACCCCGAAAGCCCACGATTTGTTCGTAAAGTTCTTGAACGCGATCTCCGCTGCCCGCCGGTAGCATGCGTGTCAGTATGCTTCGAAGATTGGTCTTATCGTCCGACAAAGGGAGCCGTTGTATATTAGACAGGGGCAAGAAAGAACAGGAGCAGTCCAAAAAAAGGTGTGGGAACTGTCGTGCAAAGCGGAGAGCAATCCCTGCTTTCCTATGCCAGGATCCCAATCGTGCCACGCAGTGGCGGACTTTCGCCCAGTGCGACGTCTGTAGGGCAGCCCTTGCGTTCCTGGAGAGTAACTTGAGATCTGAAGAAGATGCCAAGGCGTACGCCATGCGACAGATGCTGGCCTGGTCTGGCGACTCAGATTGGAGAAATCGAAGAACCTCTTCCATATTTGCCGCAGCCTTTTGAAGCCCTGGCTCGCCTTGCGTTTCGACGCCGGCCGTCGCTTTCCCGAGATGATACCATAGCTCTCTTTGGTACGATCTTACTCGATCACGGGCAAACCAGATACCCATGGCAATGACTCGCTCCAGGGTCCTTGAGAACAACTCGTCATCGTGGCTTCCGCTAACAAGGGCACATTCTGACAATACTCGTGATATATTGCCGGCAGACGATTGAAATCGGCTACACACCCAGAAATGGACTGCATCGTGGTTTCTCTCGGCTGCGACCGCCGTTACTGAAGCGCCACCGTGTTTGTGATCGCCGAACCACGAAAGAGCATCAAGAAAACTTCGCCACATGCCGCTTTGACGATCATCATGTGGTCGTTCTATGGAAGAGATCGAGTCGGTGAAGCCGTGTCCGGTTGATGGATTTAGCATCCAAAGCATGCACAGAGGCTCGTAAAATCGGTGCCGCAATCGTTCTTGCCGGTCGAACCTCGGCCGTGTCGCCAGCTTGTCGGAAAAACGACGTGCATCCTCCATGGAAAACAGCTTTTCTGTCAACGGAAGCCGAGTACACTTTCAAAACTTCTTGACAGAGTGAGTTACAAGGCGGTTAATCGATGAAGAGTTTGTTCGACAGCGAACACCACCAGAGTCCACATTAACGATCTACTTGGATCTGCTGCGCTTTAGAGTTCGCACTAACCCATCGTACGCCCTTTTAGCGCCGATGGCGTCCCTGGCCAAGGATGGCCAAGTTCGAGTTTCGATGTCCCAGTCAGCTGGATGTGCAACAAAGGGCGCCTCTCGGATTGCATTGACATGCCGGAGTCTGCCGTTGCGCCTTTGTCGCTAGTGAGTGGACTCGTCTGCAACCAAGCAGAAGCCTAGGAACGCCCGTACGCGAAAAAACACCCAAGTATCCGTGCTACCGTGTAGGCCACTATGGTGCACAAGAGCCTGCATATTTGAGCTAGTCCACAAATGCGGTCGCATTTGCTGTGAACATGTGACTGGTGCGAATGTGCGGCCGTGCGTCAACGTCTTCACGGTTTCGGGCGAATTTAAATATCAAGTGCAACACGGATGGCAAGCATATATGTTATGCATCTTGCTCAATATCAAATTGAGCTTTGAAGCCAGACAGGACCAGATTTCTACCAACGGTAGAGGGCGGGGCCCTAGGTCTACTATGTTGACCTGTGCCAATCTTAGTAGCTTACCAGGTTTGCTGCCCGGGACACATATATCATGCCCCGGCATGGTTGTGTTTCTGGTATGCTCCAGAACTCGTTCAACATTTTTTTTCACATGCTTTTGCTTCGTGGTAGAGGCAGCTATTGTCAGAATGTCGGAGCGGTACGGTCTTGGCGACACAGCCATGTTGGAAAAGGTCGACAAGCTCTTTGCGTGTGGCGTGGGCGACCTGGTCAATCTGCCGCAAATAGTCGTGGTCGGAGACCAGTCCTCTGGCAAGAGCAGCGTCCTGGAAGGACTGATCAAGAAGCCAATCCCACGTGATAGCGGGCTTTGCACTCGCTTCGCAACCCAGATAGTGTTCCGGCGAGCTGTCGAGGAACGCGTGGTGGTCTCGATTGTGCCAAGCTTAGAGTCCTCTCAGGAGCATCGGCAGAACATCGAAGCATGGGGTAGAGAGGTGGCTGATCTTGACACGAACACGTTCTCGAAAATCATGCAAGAGGTATGTGAATCGGTACGCTATGAGAATCTATGCTCACGGGGCATAGGCGCACGAGCAGATGGGTCTCATCGGCGACGAGACGACAGCGATACCTCGACCGACCTTTTCTGACGACGTACTACGACTGGAGATATCCGGACCGTCGCAAGAGCACCTCAGTGTTATTGACGTCCCCGGAATCTTCAAGATCCCCACTGAAGGCTTGACAACCAAAGCCGATATTGATCTTGTTCGCTGCATGGTCAGGTCCTACATGGAAAATCCTCGATCCGTCATGCTGACGGTGATCCCTGCCAACGTTGACGTGACAACTCAGGAGATCATTGAACTTGCGACTGATGCTGATCCCAGCGGAGAGCGGACTCTCGGGGTCTTCACAAAGCCTGATCTGGTGGATAGGGGAGCCGAGCCGGCAGTAGTGTCAATTCTGAACGGTCACTCTCGAGTGATGAAACTGGGCTGGCACATCATTAGAAATCCGGGTCAGAGAGAATTGCAAGATGCTCATCTCGACCGGGACCAGCTCGAATCGATCTTCTTTCGCTCGCAATCGCCATGGAATGGCATTGATGAGGCCAAAGTCGGGATCGACTCTTTGCGATGTCGCCTGAAAGACATCCTGTCGTCGCTGATCAAGAAAGAGTTCCCTAAGGTAGGTCTTATTTGATTGCGACCAAGCGAGGCAGAACTCTGACTCAGACACCGGACAGGTCAAGACCGAGATCAGATCACGTGTGACAGATGCTCGGAGGCTATTGGCGTCTCTAGGCCCGGAGCGAGACAGCTCTCCCGATCAAATGGCATATCTCACGGGGATCGCAACAGAGTACCAACGCCTTGTCTCCTTTGCGCTATGCGCCAACCACGGTGCTCATGAAGCATTTGAAAAATACCCCAGTCTCCGCCTTGCCCCTGCAATCGTCGCGCGGATGAAGGCGTTTTCAGAGGATATGGCTACTTATGGTGCAACATACGCCTTCAAGACGAAGATACCTGAAGGCTGGAAGAATCTGCCGCTCACCATGCTCGAAGACGAGGAAAACATCGGTGTGGCTGAGGTGAGTCTGGAGGGTGGTCGACGCTTCGACAGCCGCGTAGTAGACGATCACGAAGACTTAGTGGACATTGTCCCACCCGTTCAAAGTCTGCCTCTGCCGCGCTCGGATGGAATCCACGCATGGCTTAGGCAAGTGTTCCAGGGAAATCGGGGCTTTGAACTTGGTACGTTCAATCCTTCGATATTGGGTACAACAATGAGGAAACAGTGCTCCAAGTGGTGCGATGTCAGTCTGGGCTTCGTCGGCGACGTCATCACGCTCGTCCATCGCTTTGTTGAAACAGCTTTAGACGCGACCTGTCCCGATCAAGCTGTTCGCCAATGCTTGGGAAGCAAGCTATCGGAGGAGCTTCTTGCTCGCTACCAAACCGCCATCGCACGCAGCAAATTTCTCCTAGAAGTCGAGCACAGCGACATCCCGATCACTATGAACCATTACTTCAACGACAACTTGCAAAAATGGTGAGTCGACCGTCATCGAATGCTGATTAGTTTTGAACCCTCTCTAACGAGCAATAGTCGCCAAGAGAACCACAACTCAAAGCTGAAAGGCATGGCGTTCCACAATGGTAGTCACGGAATGGTAGTTCGGCTTGAGCGTGCGATGGAAACATCGCATAACATGAGCAATGAGGAATATGCCATCGAAGATATCCATCATATCTTGTGTGCCTACTATAAAGTCAGTCGTAAGACTTTTGTGGACAGTATATGCAAACAGGCTATAGTCCATTGCTTGTTGACTTGCGAGGACAGTCCTCTCGCGCTGTTCTCGCCGGTGTACATCAGTCGCCTATCTGCCGACGTTCTGCAACAAGTTGCTGGCGAGGCCACGACGGTGAAGCGTTCACGGGCGAGACTGCATAAGGAGATCGCGAGTTTGACGGAGGCCATGAAGAACTTGATCGGGCCA
>JAJVDI010000030.1:0-142735 GCA_022701445.1 Hortaea sp. C3G1500-4 | reverse complement strand
TTCTTCTCTCATCTTCTTTTTTCTTTCTTCCTTCTTTCTCTTCTTCTTTCTTCAACTTTCTCTTCTTCTTTCTCTTCTTTTTCTCTTCTTGCTTTTCTCTCTTCTTCTTCTTCTCTTTCTTCTCTTTCATCTTTTCTCTCCTTTTTCCTTTTATCTTCTTCTTTTCTCTTTTTCTTCTCTTTCTCTTTACTCTCTTTTTCTTCTATTTCTTCTTTTTCTTCTTTCTTTCTCTTCCTCCTTCTTTTTTTTCTCTTCTCTATTTTCTTCTCTTTTTCTTCTCTTCTTTCTTCTTTCTCTTTCTCTTTCTTCTCTCTCTTCTTCTCTTCTTATCTCCTTCTTTTCCTTTCTTCTTTTTTCTCTCTTTCTTCTCTTCTTTCTTTTTCTTTCCTTCTCTCTCTATCTTCTGTCTTTCTTTTTCTTCTCTTTTTCATCTTTTCTTCTTTTTTTCTTCTTTATTCTCTTTCTTTCTCTTTGTTCTTTTCTTTTTCTTTCTCTCTTACTTTCTCTTTTTCCCTTTCTCTCTCTTGTTCTCTTCTTCTCTTTTCTTTCTATCTTTCTTTCTTTTTCCTTCTCTTCTCTTCTTCTCTTTCCTTCTCTTTTTTTTCTATTCTCTTATCTCATTTCTCTCTTCTTCTCTCTTTTCTCTTTCTTCTTTCTTTCTTTCTTCTTCTGCTTTCTTCTTTCTTTCTTTTCTTCTTTTTTTCTCTTTCTTTCTTTCCATTCTTATTCTTTTCTTCTCTCTTCCTCCTTTTTCTTCTTCTTCTTCTTCCTTCTCTCTTTTTCTCTTCCTTTCTTTCTTCTTTCTCTTTCTTTTCTTCTTCTCTTTCTCTTTCTTCTTCTTCTTTTTCTATCTTTCTCTCTTTCTTTCCTCTTCTTCTTTTTCTTTATTTCTTTCTTTTTCTTTTTTCTTTTTTCTTCTTCTCTTTCTTTCTTCTCTCTTCTCTTTTTCTTTTCTTCTTTCTCTTTTTTTCTTTCTTCTCTTTTTCTTTCTATTTCTTTTTCTTTTTACTTTTTCTTCTCTTTCTCTTCTTTTCTCTTTCTTCCTCTTCTTTTCTTTCTCTTATCTTTTTTTCTCTTCTTTTCTCTCTATTTTTCTTTTCTTCTTTTTCTCTCTTTTCTTCTTCTTCTCTTCTTTTTCTTCTCTCTTTCTCTTTTTTCTTTTCTCTCTTTCTCTTCTTTTCTTCTTTCCTCTTTTTCTCTTCTTTTCTTCTTCTCTTTTCTTCTCCTTCTTTCTTTTTTCTTTTTTTCTTTCTTTCTTCTCTTCTTTCTTTTCTCTTTTCTCTTTTTTCTTTTTTTCTTCTCTTTTCTTTTCTTTCTTCTTTTCTTTTCTTCTCTTCTTCTTTTTTTTCTCTCTCTTTACTTTCTTTTCTCTTATCTCTTTCTTTTCTTCTCTCTTTTTCTTCCTCTCTTCTTTCTTCTTTTTCTCTTTTTCTCTTTTTTTCTTCTTTTTTCTTTTCTTCTTTCTTCTCTCTTTTTCTTTTTCCTTCTTTTTCCTTCTCTTTCTTTTTTCTTTTTTCTCTTTTATCCCTTTTTCTTCTTTCTCTTCTTTTTCTTTTCTTCTTTTTTTTCTTTTCTTCTCTTTACTTCCTTTTTTCTTCTCTTTCTTTCTCTTCCTCTTCTTTCTTTTTTTCTCCTTTTTCTCTTTCTTCTTTCTTTCTTCTTTTTTCTCTTTTCTTTCTCTTCTTTCTTTTCCTTTTTTTTTTCTTTTCTTCTTCTTCTCTCTTCTTCTTTTTTTCTTCTTTTTCTTCTTCTTTCTCTTTCTTTTTTCTTCCCTTTCTCTTTCTTCTCTTTCTCTTGCTTTCTTTCTCCTTCTTCTTTTTTCTTTTTCCTCTTTTTTTATCTTCTTTCTTTTCTTTCTTTTCTTCTCTCTCTCTTCTTCTCTTTCTTTCTTTTTCTCTTTCTTCTTCTTCTATTCTTTTCTTCTTTTCTTCTTTTCTTTTCTTTCTTTTCTTCTCCTTCTTTTTCTTCTCTTTTCCTTTTTCTTTCTTTTTCTTTCTTTCTTTTTTCTCTTTTCTTTCTCTTTCTTCTCTCTTCTTTCTTTTCTTTTTTCTTCTCTCTTTCCTTTTCTCTTCTCTTCTTCTTTTCTTTTCTCTTTCTTCTTTTCTTTTCTCTTTTCTTCTTTCTTTCTTCTTTCTCTTATCTCTTTTTTCTCTTTTTTCTTTTTTCTTTCTTTTTCTTCTTTTTCTTCTTTCTCTTTTTCTTCTCTTCTTTCTTTCTTTCTTCTTATCTTTTCTCTTCTTTTCTCTTCTTCTTCTTTCCTCTTCTTTTTCTCTTCTCTTTCTTCTTTTTTTCTCTCTTCTTCTTCTCTCTTTCTTCTTTCTTTCCCTTCTCTTCTCTTTCTTTTTTTCTTTCTCTCTTCTTCTTTCTTCTCTACTTCTTTTTCTCTTTTCTCTTCTTCTCTCTTTCTTCTTCTTTTTTCTTCTTATCTCTTTTTCTCTCTCTTTCTTCTTCTCTCTTTTCTTCTTTTTTTCTTTCTTCTCTTTCTCTTTCTTCTTTTTTCTTCTTTCTTTTCTCTTTCTATTCTTTTTTCTTCCTCTTTCTTCTTCTTTTCTCTTTTCTCTTCTTTTTTCTTTCTTCTTCTTTTCTTTCTCTCTTTCTTTTCTTTCTTTTTCTTTTCTCTCTTCTTTCTCTTTATTCTCTTCTTTTCTTTTTTCTCTTCTCTTCTTTCTTTTTCTATTTCTTCTTTTCTTTTTCTTTCTCTTCTTCTATTTCTTTCTTTCTCTTTTTCTTTTCTTTTTCTTCTTTCTCTTTTTCTCTTTTTTTCTCTTCTTCTTTTTCTTTCTTCTTTTTCTTTCCTCTTTTCTCTTTCTTCTTTTCTTTTCTTTCTTTCTTCTTTCTCTCCTCTCTTTCTTTTTTCTTTCTCTCTCTTTCTTTCTCTTTTTCTTTATTCTTTTCTTTCTTTCTCTACTTCTTCTTTTTTTTCTTTTCTCTTTTCTTTTCTCTCTTTTTTCTTCTTCTCTTCTTTCTCTCTTTTTCTTCTTTCTCTTTTTTCTCTTCTCTATTTCTTTTCTCTCTCTTCTTTTTTCTTTCTTCTTTTATCTTTCTTTCTTTCTCTTTTCTCTTCTCTCTTTTTCTATCTTTTTTCTTTTTCTTTTTACTTCTTTTCTTTTCTTTTTTTTCTCCCTTTTCTTCTTCTATCTCTCTCGTTTTTCTTTTCTCTTTTCTCTTCTTTTCTTTCTCTCTTTTTTCTTTTCTTCTTTCTATTTTTCTTCTCTTTTTTTCTTCTTTTCTATTTTCTTCTTCTTTTGCTTCTTCTTCTTTCTTCTTTCTCTTCTTCTTCTTCTTTATCTTTTCTCTTTCTTTTCTTCTTTTTCTTTTCTTTTTTTCTTTCTCTTTTTTTCTCTTTTTTTTTTTTTTCTTCTTTTTTCTTTCTCTTTCTTTTTCCTTCTTTTTCTCTTTTCTTTTCTTCTCTTTCTTCTTCTTTCTCTCTCTCTTTCTTTTTCTCTCTTCTCTTTTCTTTCTTCTTCTTCTTTCTTGTCTCTTCTCTTTTTCCTCTTTCTATTCTCTCTCTTTTCTTTTTTTTTTTCTTTCTCTCTACTTCTTTTGTCTCTCTCTTCTTTCTTTTCTTCTTTCTTTTCTCTTTTTTCTTTCTTTCTTTTTTTCTTTCTTCTTTTCTTTCTCTTTTCTTCCTTTCTTTTTTTTTTTCTTTTTCTTTCTTTTCTTCTTTCTTTCTTTTTCTCTCTTTTTTTTCTTTCTTCTTTTTCTCTTCTTTTCTCTTCTTCTCTCTTCTTCGTTCTTCTTTCTTTTCTCTTTTTTCTTTCTCTTCTTCTTTCTCTTTCTCTTTCTTCTTTTCTCTTCTTTATCTTTCTTCTTTTTTTTTCTTCTCTTTTTCTTCTTCTTTTTTCTCTTCTTCCTCTTTTCTTTCTCTTTTTTTCTTCTTCTTTTCTCTCTTCTTCTTTTCTTCTTCTCTTTCTCTCTCTTCCTTTCTTTTTTCTTATTCTTTTTTCTCCTTTTTTCTTCTTTTTTTCTCTCTCTTCTTTCTCTTTTCTTCTTTTCTTTCTCTTCTTTCTTCTCTTCTCTTTCTCTTCCTCTTTCCTTTCTCTTCTCTTCTTTCTTCTTCCCTTTTCTTCTTTTTCCTTTTTCCCTTTCTCTTTTTTCTTTCTTCCTTTCTCTTTCTTCTCTTTCTTTTCTTTCTTTCTTCTCTTTCCTCTCTTCTTCTTTTTTTTCTCTTTTCTTTCTCTTTTTTCTCTTCTCTTCTTTCTCTCTTCTCTCTTTTCTCTTCTCTTCTTCTCTTCTTTTCTCTCTCTTTTCTTTCTTTCTCCCTCTTTCCTCTTCTTCTCTTCTTTCCTTTCTTCTTCTCTTTTCCTCTTCTTCTTTTTTTTCTTCTTTTCTTTTCTTTTTCTTCTTTTCTTCTTTTCTTCTTCTTTCTTTTCTTTTTCTTTCTCTTCTTTTTTCTTTTCTTTTTCTTCTTCTTTTCTTTTCTTTTCTTTCTTTTTCTCTTTTTTCTTTTTTCTTTTCTTTTTTCTCTTTTCTTTTTTCTCCTTCTTCCCTTTCTTTTCTTTTTTTTCTTTTTCCCCGTCCCCTTGCATTCAAACTCCGCAAAGGATCTAACCCCTTGCCCCTAACAATCCTCCCCTTTCCCCTCGTCTTATTGAACCCCCGTCGCTTCCTGAGACTATTGTCCCCTTCCTTCCTAAGACCCACATACCCAACATCCCTCGCCACCGCCGCCTTCCCGCCCGCGGGGAGCAGGTACTCGGGGATATGGCGGAGATGGGGCTGTTGGCGCACAGCGTGGGATTCCTGGTCGTGGCGGAGGTGGCGAAGGTCGTCGGGATTCTCTTCAAAGTGCTGTTTGAGTTTCGACGAGTTGATGAGTTCCTGGCGGAGTTCCTTGGTGCGGGCTTCGCGGACTGCGATCCGGGTTACGGCGCGGAGGGCGTCGGTGAAGCGGTATCGGAAGCCTTCCAGCTTGCTCATGTCGAAGGCCCATTCTTGGACTTGCGGGGCGGATGGGTTCGGTTGGCTGTTGTTCGGGTCGGAGGAGGCGGATTGTTGTTGTTCTTTTTTGATCGCCTCGAGGACTTCCTCGTCGTGCTCGCATTGCTCGATCGAGGTCGGTTTGTGCTTGCGGTATTCTTGTTTGGGGACATAGAAACTCAATGCCATTCCAGTCTGGCCGGCACGGGCAGTACGGCCGATACGGTGAAGGTAAGATTTCGGGGTCGTGGGAAGGTCAAAGTTGAGGACGCAGGCGACGTGGCGGAAGTCGATGCCGCGAGAAACTCCGAATTCGCGGTCTCCCTTCCTGCCTTGCTTCTTGTCTTGCGCTTTCTTCTTCTCGCCTTCTCCCTGATCTTCCCGGGACTCTGCTCCACCGTCCGCGTCCTCATTCGCTTCCTGTTCCTCGGCTTTCGCCTCCTCTTTCTTCTTCTGCTTCTCCTTCTGCTTCTGCCTCTTGCTCTTCCCGCCCTCATTTCCTACCACCTCGTTCTCATCCGCAGCAATAATGATGTCGTATACGCCCTTGTTGAACTCCTCTACCGCATGCAACCTGCTATTCACCGGCAACTCGGAATTCAATACACAGCTCCGGATGCCGAACTGTTCTAGAAACAGCTTCACCCGGTAGCACCTATCGATATCCGCCACGAAGATAATCACCTTGCCTTTGATCAGCTGCAGTTTGAAGATCGTGTAGATGAGCAGGAACTTGTCGGCCTCGGCGGTGCGAACGGTATATTGTGCCAAGGTCGGTTTTTCGGCAGCTTCTTCTGCGGACAGATCTAGAATGGTTGGCTTCGATGCGTCGGGGAAGAAGAGGGCAGTAAGGACGTCAATCTCTGTGCGAAGGGTGGCGGACATCATAATCTTCTGTACGCCGGTAGGTAAGGCGGCTGAGAGCGTCTGTAGATCCTCCTCATAGCCGTAGTTCAGGACCAGATCGGCTTCGTCGATGATAAGATGTTTTAGGCTGTCGATACTGAGCACGGTCTGGTTCAGCCATTTGCTCGCCTGGCCCGGAGTCGCGATGACAATGTCCGGGTTCTCTGCCAGCCGTGCCTTGGTGACGGCAACATCTTCCTTGCGACTGATGTTCTCAAACCGGACATCTTGCGCGCAGAAAGAGGTGAACGTCTTCAGAGTGTTCGCCACCTGCGTTGCCAGCTCCTTGGTAGGGACGAGAATAAGGGCGGAAGTATGCCTGGACTTTTTGCCTTGGTTGGCTTTGCGCTGGAGGAGGTGGTGGAGGATGGGCAGCAGGTATGCCAGCGTCTTGCCTGATCCTGTCTTGGCACGGCCGAGAATATCTTGACCGGCCAATGCGAGCGGAATACCTTTTGCTTGGACGGGTGTCGGAGTCGCAAACTTCTCCTGCTGAATGGCCTGGACGAGACGCGGGTCGAGGTGGAGGTCGGCGAAGGTGGGTGGAGGTGTCGTCTTGCTCTTCTTCGAGCTGCCGTCAGCGATCGCCTCGGGGACATCGTTCTGGTTCAATTTCCGCTTCATCTTTCCAACCAATGTAAAGTTTGAGCTGATGTGATTCCTGAAAATGAATTCCAAGTATATTTCTCTGATCAGCTTCGTTGCGAAACTTCATAAAATCTCCAAAGCCGAAAGCGGAGCCAATTCCGCGCCGGTTCCCAAAGCGGTAACGACAACGACTCCGCCAGATCTCCAAGTATATCTTAACTACTCATGTCGTCTTACACTTGAACTAATTTTCCCATTTTTTGGCCGCGTCCTCCTCATTACTACTCTCTGTCATCATGTCCTATTACTTCACCATAGTCGGCACGCGCGATAACCCTCTCTTCGAGCTCGAATTCGGGACCTCCAAACTCGGCGGTGATGGAACTGCACGCTTTCGAGACGAAGCTAAATACATGAACCAATTCATCATCCACGCTGCTCTCGACATGGTCGAAGAAGTTCAATGGGCCATTAAAGATCTGTACGCTCTCTCCCTCCTCGTCACCCTATCTCGCCACACGTATCTGTAGGCCAACTATCTTCCGAAACATCGTTATCACATTCATTGACCATATTCCTCTCCCCACTCTTGATTCCACACCATGAATTATACGCACGTACTGACCACCTTTTCATTCCAGCTACCTCAAACGCGTCGACACCTTCCAAAACAACCACATCCATACCTTCCTCACGGGCGGCAACGTCAAATTCATGCTCCTCATGAACCCAGACCCCCAGAACGCAACTTATTCCCAATACGCCAACTCGCCGCCTTCGCGCCCTAACACGGCTTCGGCGCGCCAGAGCGCCGGTCTTCTCGCCGCCAACCCCACCAGTCAGGCGACGGAGGAGGCGGTCAAAGTGTTTATGGGAGAGGTACGTTCGCATTCCATCTTCCTATCCTGCTTCTGTCTCTTTTGCGTCTTCCGGAATGGCAAGATCCATGATTGATTCATCCTCTCTAATCTTATTGTCCTCCGGCTGATTCCGAATTCGAACAGGTCTACGAAAACTGGGTCAAGTGCCTCATGAACCCTTTTTATCAGGCCAACCAACCAGTCACGAGCCCGATCTTCCGGAGTAGAGTTCAAGCAGCTGCGAAGAAGTATCTCTGATCTGATCTCTGAAGAACTTTCGAGATGAGAGCTTCTCAAAAAGATCGGGGACTTGAGATGGTGTCTTCTAGGCATCTTATCATCTGAAGCGCTTTTCCGAGGATCGCGCTCTTTTGTTGCCCGCCTGGGTGCCAAAATGAGGACCACACTTATTACTAGTACGAACCTGCTCTCCTCCTGTCGACAGTCTAATGCTCTGCTCCAGCAGGGGACGTCGGCGGGGACCGGCAGATAACATGACCGACGACTTGCACCCGCTGGGGAAAGCGTCCACGGATGATCAACGTGCACCCTCTCATCCGGACCCCGGCGCGGGAAAGACAGGCCGACGCAAGACGGGCATGCGCGAGTGCTGAGATCCACGTGACAAGTCCATCGCCGCTGCAAAATTACGATTGTCACAACATCGACAGCATCGCGCTGCGCAGAATCAACGACCGGACGGTGCGGAGGGAAAACAGCAGGCAAGACAAGCAGAAACGGGGACGTAGATTCAGTAATGACAGGCTCAAGCTTGTTCTCATTACAATATTCTAGAAATAAAAACAATTCTCCGTCTCTATCGCGTTTGCTCTTGCGGACGTCTCACAATTTCGCCATCAAAAAGAAATATCTTCAAGTATTTGTCGCGGGATTGAACGATTCCCTCGGCCAAATTGCCCAAATATGCTATTCCCCATTCCCCCAATCTATGCTAGCCAAGTAAGAAAACAAAGGAACTCCTTGTGATGTACTCCACGATGCGGAAGTATGCTAAGAACCTCACAATCTGGTCGCTGAAAGTCCCATGTCCTCCCCACAAGAGATTGCCGATAATCAAAAACACGCCCCCCTCCCCATGCCATCGCCACTCCCAAACCCAACCCTCCAGAAGCCCCATCCCTATCCCCAGCAGCCCACACTACACTCCAACCCTTCCAAACCCACCATCACGCCATCCTCCCCCTCTCACCCTCCTGATCCTCCTCCGCCCTCCTCTCCCCCTCCACATCCTCGCCTACGGAGAAAATCCCCCACCCAGGCCGTCGCCACACATGCAACTTCCCACTCAACGTCCTGCGACCCGTGCCCAACAACCCCGGAGGACGCTGGAGCCTTCCCTTCGCGTCGCGGAGGTGATGGTGCTGAGACAGTGAAGTCTCGTTTAGGAAGTTGGGACGGGGATGCGGGAGTTTTTTGGCGGGGGTGTGGGTACTAGCTCCGAGAGCGGAAGGGGAAGTGGGGTTGGCGCGACGGTAGGAGAAGGTAAGGGGCAGGTCCTCGTCGTCTTGGATGGTGCGGTCGGCGTCCGAGGGGGGCAGGAGTTCGACGGTGTGGTATTTTGGCATGATGAGGTGGGGTTCGCTCTGGGAACGTGCCGGGACCGGGTTCTGGCTTTCGGACGACGAGGCGGCGGGATCGTCGATTTCCATGTCGTCGGGGAGGTTGGGCGAGGTGTCCGGTGTGAGGCCGGGAGTCCCGTCGTCGCTTCCTCCCTCCTCTTCAATGAATTGCATTGGGAGAGGGGGTTTCGTAATGTCCGGCATGGAATACGATCGGAGATTCCTTTGAGCGGCGCGGTCTAAGGCCTCGTTCTGGGAGTCCATGAATGAGTCCCATCGCGTTGGGAGGGCGGATCCTTCTTTCTCCGCGCGGCGACGGTCGTCGTCGAAGAGCGCGAAGTCGGTGATCCCGGCATCCCATTCGATCTCCGAGCCTGAGTCCGAATCTGAGTCGCTGTTCCAGTCCTCGTATGGATGCATGGGACTGAGGAATAGGTCTTCAGGGTTGCAGGTATCGTTCAGGTCTTCCGGGTGGTCGGAAAGGCTGTCGTCGTCGGCCATATCTGATGGCAAGATGGGCTTCAAATGGGGTGTCGGTGGTATGGCAAAGATCTGACCGTTGTGTGTTGTCTTGAGCGGAGCGGCTGAGATATAGTCGGTCTTATTGTTTTTGGTAGGCGGTGGCCAAGTCGCAGGACGGCGGAGCTCAGGTCCTAGCGCCGAGGTGAATGTCAGGTTCGAGTCCATTTCAACAGTCGTGTCGGTGAAAGTAGCAACTAGGCGGAGATCTTCCAGCGTGCGTGAATGGGTGCCTGATTTGGGTACCAAGTCGGCTGCCAGCGTGGCGTTGCGGAGGATCGGCGAGCTGCGTCACAATGCTGTCGAAGTTGACTTGAGTGCGAAAGATGAATACTTTGTCCCCCGGCGCACTGGCCGGTCAAATAGCTTGTGGACACCAGACGGTGCAATAGACTTTTCTCGCAAGCTAGTAGGACCACAGCAGCGGGTTGGTGTTTCTAACCCAAGTCCGTGGTAAGCGTGGAGACGGGATCGAGGAAACGCAATGAAACGCGAGAGGTCAAAACGAATGTCAAAAAGAAAGTAGTCAGAGGAAAGAGAAAAGAGACGAACCCGAACAAGCCAGGTTGACTGGACTATGTATCAAGGTGACTCGAACAAACTTTTGGGAGGCTGCTGGCGTCGAATGATCAGCGTGAATGATGGCGCAGCGAATGACTGCATGAGCTGAGACATGTGCTGGTGCCTGTGCGGGAGACCGAGCGCAGGCAGACACACATGCGAACAGCCCCGGGTGGCGACATATGCGTCTTGTCTTCTTCCATACCTATAGCGACACCTTCTGATTGTTGCCTGCAGAAGGATCAACTCGGTCAACTACCCCACGAACATGGGGATTGAAAGATCTGCAGGCTAATGCTCGTTACACATGCATTGCAAGAGAGTATCGATGCTACTAGCAGCATTGTAGCACCTGTAGAAAGGCGAGCCCGCTGCAGGAACAACAGATATTCGCCATCCGCATTTTCCCAGCCGTTGGAGCGCGTCAGGCGCGCCGAGGGAGAGGCAATTGCTCATGCGCTAATGCAACGAGGAGTGCGGGGGGAGCGGAGAAGACAAATCAGGTGTCGGTGGTGTCGCCTTCGTGCAGGGGGATATACGGCATCAAATGCACATGAGTGGTGAAGGTGAGACGGAGGTGGTGTGCAAGAGCAGAAGCGAGAGAGGTCATGGGTCGAGGTGATCAATACCGGGAACGGGAAGATCCGGCAGTCGCTCAGTGCCGTGTCTTGCTTTGTCTCACGCCTCCCACCCATCCTATCCGCTTAATTCCCTAAGACCTGAATCCCTTCGCAAATCATTTTGCATCGGCTTACTGTCCGAGCATAGACTGATATTTTTGTTAATATTCCTTGGCGAGCCACTCTGGAAGTCGCGTGTCCATAGTCATTGTCAAGTCATTGTACAGAGAGTACGTAGCACACTGATCTAAAAAGCCAAAGCTTCGCCATCTCTCTTTGGGTATCATTCCTTTGACCTCGAAGCGCCGATCGCTATGCTAAATCTTCTCACCACCATCTCAGGTAAGCATAATGAAAGTGAGCAAAGGACTTTCCGTTCTTTCTTGTTGTATTTTGGTAAATGAAAATCGCTCATGCAATTATCGCCTTAAACTACCTATCCCGCCTGACCACGCTCTTGCTCCCCGGCGGCGGCTTCCTTTCGCCGAAATTATGCAGCCGCTCGCCGACGAGGTAAACTTCATCTCGGATTCTCGAGCGCCATCTGGTTGTCGCTTTGCTGAGCTCATGTCCACAGAAGACAAGCATGACCAGCCCTGCAGTAAGCGGGTAAGAATAACGATAGAGTTTCGTTTGCGCGTCTGCGTCGAGCAAGTTATTGGTCGCCCCTTTGGACTGGACGGCGGAGATCGCTGCAAACGCCAAACCAGGTGGAGTGCATAGAGCAATGGTCGTGACGAGCAACGCCGGCAATACTAGGAATCGTGTCGTTAAGCGGACATTCGGATTGAAATAGCCATCTGCCGTGATACGCCGGAAGGCCTCCGCAGCGCGAGATGCCGGTAAAGTCATAACGAAGCGAGTAGCAAGCCGAATGTAGAGCAATCCGAGACAGTAATCTTGCAGAATGTGGATGTTATGTGGTGTTAGGATGTCCTTCTCGGGCTGTGCTGATGCCGAACTTGACTGAACAAATGTCTGATTTGTGAGTCCTTCCGTTGCCGTCGCAATAGCTGACATGGCAGTGTTTGAGCCTTGCATGCTGTTCTTGGCAGACATGGAAGCAATGTACGTGTGCAAAGGTACAAAGAGGTAGAGCTGCAGCACCAGAGCGAACAGGATCGGGAGCACGACCGCAACGAAGCCGTAAACGTAGAAGCACTTGAATGCCTGAATGGTATATCGCTTCGCCGGCCTGGTCCAAGCTGGAAGACCAATGTCTGTTCTCCTGCTCTCTCTCGATTGCAATATTACAGCTCGCCCCTTCAAACCTGCAAGTAAGGCACCACCGATTATGTATGCGCCAAGAGTGTAGGCATAGATATCGTTGAGCTGAATTCCAGCAGGCATAAGAGCCGCCAACAACTGCCGCCCGAAGGACAGCGGAAGCAAGGTCGCAGAGAGGCCGAGGAAAGCAGAGAACATCCACAGGCAGACCATGAACAGGCTGATACGCGCCCTAAAGTTCGGCGGCGCATAGATCTTGGCAAAATGTTCATTCTTGATGCCAAGTATGTCCGCGATGAAGACATCTCCGCCATCTACAGAGTTCTCTGGCGAGTAGTGGAGGAAAGCCTCGCCGGGCTTCGGGGGCCTGTATTGGTCACTGCAAGGAGTAAGGACAAACTTGCCGTCTTTGACAAAAGCAGCATCATGTGGGTGTTCACCACTCGTGGCGGGTCCGCTACTGTCGGCGGCCGAGGGACTGACCGCTCGTTTGGTGTCGAAAATGAACCCTGGCAAGAAGCTATCAGGGTAATGGCCTTCCTCATCTTTGCGTCGATCGCCGAACAGGAAGTGAGACAGTCTCAGCATCCTGGCACACCGTCGCAGCCACCAGCCATACATCGCATTGACGTTATCGCTTGGCTTGAATAACCTGATGATCAGCGGCGTAAGGGCATTGTACACCAACAGATCCATCGGAAACTCCAGTACCGGCTCCGTACTAGCCCAGTGAATCGGGAAGATGCCCTTAAACACCTTGCCGATCCCCCAGATGACTCCGCCGAGACACAGGATGACGAGCGCGCCGTACACAAGAGCGGAAAATGCTATCTTCCGCAACTGCGTAATGACGTTCCGCTCTAGGACATCCCGCACAGGATGGAAAGTCGGGTCATCTGGGTCTCTTATGAACCAGAGCACGCCCTTGCGCAGGATCTTTCGGCACATACCGACGAAGAGCGCAAAGTGGAACATATAACACGTGCCGACGAACCAGTGCATAAAGCAGAACTTGACTGGATGCTCGCGCGCGAAAGCCCAACGGGTGCTGACACTGGCGCCCTCAAAGAGAGGCAAGAAGGCAATGTCCAGGAGCAGACCGCAGTATAGCGGGAAGACTAGCATTTCGATGCTGATAATGAGAATGACCTTCAGCACACCTCCTGCCTGGCGAAGAGTATCGCGGATGATCTTTTCGGTCTTTTTGCCGGCTTCGGACCGGGTGATGGGAGTGTCAGCTGCAACATAGACGGCTGCGAGAGCAGCTAGGGATAGATATCCGATCGAAACAGTAAGAAAGCGGTCGTTCGAAGTCCAGTAGATCAGCTGTGGATCGATTGGTTCGGCAGGCGGTGTAGTGAACGTCAGCGAGCCCGTCTTGAGAAGACCAAGCGACTTGAGTAGGGGTTGCGTGTAGGGCTTCAATGCTTCGATGCCAGCCAGGAACTTTGCGGGCAACACCGTAGCCTGCGCTAATGTGGCCCATACGCTCGCAAATATCTCGCTAACAGATCCGGTCGAAGCGGTGTCTACAACGGACGTGATCCCTCGGCCGATGAAATTCAACACGGCCGTTACCTCGCCTTCGACCGACCGAAGACTTGAATGTGCGTCTACACTTGCGCCAAGCATGAACAGGTTCCATCCTTGCATCTCGCTCTCATAGCTTTCCTGCGTGAGGACCATCTCTCTCAGCCGGCGGAAACTAGCACCTGCGGTAGTCGTCGCCATGCTCATAATCCACTCCGTCCACTTCTCAGGGTTCTTCAAAGCAGGCACCCACGCCGAAAGAGCGGAGAGGACGAGCTCGGTAGCCAGCGTGAGCACGAAAGTCGACCAGCCACCAATCATGAGAGTGAAATCGACGACAAAGTCAGCGATCGTACTGGCTACGAGGAGTGGCATCTGGAAGAGCCACCATGTCGGCTGGCCGATGAAGCTGAGTACGACCTTGCCCCAAATGTAAGGGCCGGCGACAGCGCTAAGGATCGTGCCAGTCACCAGAATGGTGCAGAAGGTGCTTGTCTGGAAGAGTCCAATGAGCGGACCCTGCAGACCAACAAGCTCGAAGACACCTTCTAGATCTTCAGCGTCTTCCACTGCATCAGCGTCAAGGCCAGCTTGTTGAGCTGCCGCCAGTACTTCTGGATCCTGATGTTGGGCGTCTTCTGCAGGAGGTGCAACTGCCGGTGCATGGGCGGGAGGATTCGCTGGAGCTGGTTGTCCATTTACTGCTGGGACAAAAGGTGCTTCCTGCTGGACCTGTCCTTCCCCATCTGCTCGCTCCTCTCTGTCGCCCGCTGGTTGCTCAAGCGCTTGAGGCACATTGATATCGCCCCAGAACCAGTCTACGACGGCATGGAGGACGTTCGGAGGACCAGGAGACGCGGGTTGAGGTTGCACAGCATTTTCCGCTGGCGGTGCAGGGGCTGGCGCATTGGGAGCTTGGTTGATATTATCGGCTTGAGGTAGCTGATCGAACTCACCCGTGTCATCGAGACCAAATTCCTCACGAAACGCACTAGCAACTCTTTGACCCAGTGTCTCACTTTGTCGGCGCTCGGATTGTGCTGCTGACGTTGCTGACTGTGCCGCAGATGCCTGCGTAGTACTTTCCGCTTCACCATTTACTGTCTGACGTCCCTCGGGCGAGGGGCCAGACCTATCGTCGCCGCCGGCGTCTTCAGCTTTAATCTCATCTTCAAGCTTTTTCATCGCTTCATCTTCTTCTTTTCGCTTCTTCTTATCTGCTTCAGTAGCTTCGCTCGGCTCAGGCACAGGTCTTGTCCGCCCTCTTCCACTACGCTTGATATTGATCTTCGCATCTGGGCCGGCGTTTGCGATCGGAATCTTCTCAATAGGTGGTGGCTGCATCTCTTCCTCAGTCGGCTCATGCTCCGCTGATGTCGTGCTTCGCTCGCCAACAGATGCCACTGGCTGCCAGCTACTAGAGGAAGTAGACGAAGAGACCATCCTTGCCATGCTATTTTCAGCGGCGACCCGCAACGTCCGTGACGAGTCATCACTGCGGCCGACCTGTCCGGGTGTTCGAAGGACGTCTTCAGCTTCCTCCAGCGTTCTTTGCACCTGCATTGCCCTGAATGAAAAATCGCGATAAGGCATGGACGGTCTTTTCAACGTGCCGTTCGCCGCTTGTGCTTCGTCCCTTTCGCCGTTGCCGGAGCCGCTACCAGGCTCCATTCTTCTCTCTTTCGGATGCCCAATCTTCTCCACTTCCGACATCAGCACGCCTTCCCAGTGCCTCCGTTCTTCTACCGCAAGATTGGCAAGCTTGGCAGAAAGCTTCTCGGTAAGGTCCTCTACGTTGTCCGCGTCCGACCAACCCGCTGATCGGATTTGCTCCAATACATTTCTTGCGCCGTTTCGCCAGCTCGCCCCATCACCTTCCTCCCGCAAACATTCCGTCGTCGAATCGATCATCATCTCCAACCGGTGCCACCCCACAAAGCGTAGCGGGCCTCCATCCGAGCCAGCATCCTCATCAATGCCCGCCTCAGCTCTCGCCGCTTCTGTCTCCGCCTGCAACTCTTCGAGCCTCCGCCTAGCCTGCTCGAGGAGCTCTTGTTGCCTTCTCAGCCGTTCATTGTCTGCTTGTACACGTTCAGCGGCCTCCCGCAACTGCTGCTGAACATTCCCAAGCCCTTCTAGATTGACGAGAGGCTGTTGCTGAACAACCCACTCCCGGATGAGGAATACGAGAATGAAACCTGTAATGACAACAGCTGTGATGAGCTGCCCTTCAAAGACGTCCAGGATGATGCGGTTCGTGCTGGGGCTGGAAGTCAGCTCGGCGAGATAGTCCCATGAGCTGAGAACAGATGAATCGGGAAGCGGAAGTGGATCGTCAAGAGCGTAAGATGCGTTGAACGGTCCGGAGGTTGTGTTAGTAAGCTCGTTGTAGAAACCGACGCTCCTCTTAATCATGTTCATAGCAAACTTAAACACGTCTTCACCAGCAACCTGTGTCCCATCGAGATTCCGGTGACTGAGTGTAAAGTTGACCGCCTGCGAAGTATTCTTGGCCATCATCCCGGAGAAAGAGTAGGCCGTATCGTTGATCCGGGTAAGCGAGTCCTCCAACGTATCCTGCCGCATTTGATACAAGAAAGCCTCCCTTGCCCACCCCGCATCCGCGAACCAGAACATCCATCTCCACGCAAACCGCACCAGCCACGGCAGAATGACCAACCAAACCAACGACACCAGTACTGCTCTTCCGGCCCTGCCCAAGCCCAGCACGAAATGCACTGCCGCCCTCCTCGTGAACACGGCCCAGGGGAGCGCCTCAGGCATCGCTGCATCGTACAGCTTGGTGAACCTGAAGGGAGTTTTGCATAGCTCGCAGTGTTTCTTATGCGAATGGCTCAGCCATTCCATGAGACATTCCTGATGGACGAATTTGATACTGCCGCTGCACTTGCAGGGGTAGAAGAGCGGTTCCTCGGGCGTGCCTTCGCTGCGACATATGCGGCAAGTGTCGAGACCGTTGGAGCCGGCGCCGGCGGAGGAGGTGGTGGCATGGCGCTTCACGGGCTCGAAGGCGGGGTCGTTCATCACGTCGGCGGAGGAGGCGGTTGTGGTCGGGGTTAAGTGATTGACGGGGACTTCGACGGAGGCATCCTCGGGTGGATGGGGCTCGGAATCGGTATCAGCCATGGCTCGCTGCCTACGCTTCCTTTCTTCCTTTTGGATGTGTGCCACCTAGGGCGGGGTGTAAGTGGCTACGACTGCATTAGATTCAGGCCGCCTTTTGAATGGGCTTTCACTTCTTTGCGAGAAGGTAGCAAAGGCGTGATATGCAACTGATACACTCCGACCAATGAAGGTGGGTGTCAGGATGGATATTCCTGGATGTGTAGTAATCAAAAGTGAAGCGTTTACACGTTTGGTAGCTGCAGTTGCAGGTACAATCGGGACTTGTGCATGCCTCAGGCACCATGTGTGAGCAGGCCGCCCGGGCGGGTCCCGCCATGCATCCGCCGAGTCCTTCCAATTCACATGAGATACATGATTTGTTTCGGCTTCTTTAAATCACTATTTTTTCCAATATTGCAATTATTCTTCGAATTCAATGCGCATGTATTCACTAGCTACATTATCTTACTAGCGCAGCTTCCCCAAGATCTTCCTATATCATTCATTCAGAAAATCATGAGAAAATAAACTACATATTCAAAAGAAAATCCCCCTCAAATCTCCATTCCACTTGATCCCCTTCCGACCTCATCTCTCCCTGAAAATTGATGCACGCATTACAGCAGCAGATTCCCCCCATCATACCCATACGTATCCGGACCAACAGTATACCCCGGCCGCTCCTCAGGTTTTAGATGATTTTCCAAAACAACCCGGCACGTCAGAGCGAACCGCAGATGCGCATCCGGCACGACCTTGTGCTCCAAGTACTTCTGGATATCGTATCCCTCCATCAAAACGATATCCCCATGGCTCAGCGTCACGCTGACTAAATCGGGGCCTGGCTTGCCTTTCTTGCTGTACAAGCCTAGCTCCTTCGGGATCTCCTTCAGCCGTCTGGAATACGTGGCTCGATCTGTGTCTTTGAGCGATTGTAGCTCGTTCCAAGCCGCGAGCCGCTGGGCGTCCATCTCTTTCCCGTCGACGCCGCCAGGTACAGGGCGATCAGGCGTGAAGACTCCAGTTTTGGAGCAGCCTACATAGTGCTTCGACTTCATGCGCAGGTACATCTTCGCTTTCCCGCCTAGCGAGAGCGTAGCGATTCGTGGACCTAGGCCTTCCTCGCCGTCGTCGTGGTACTCGATCTTCTGCCCTTCCATGTAGGCGAAGATGAGCTCTTCGTTGAATTCGTTGTTTCCGGAATCGCTGTCCGGGAGGAATGTCCTCTGTGCCCAGTTCAGGCGGGAGCGGCATGCTTGCACTGGCCATGGCGAATCCTCAAACGGTCTGCTCGCACCGCTCGCCACGAACTTGTACGGCATACCGTAGTTCATAGAAAAAGCTGTCATGAAGTCGCCAACGTCCGCTTCTGGTTTTTGGGTGGCGCCGAATTCGTCCGCCCCGTCAAGCTCGGGTACATCATCCGGCGGTGACGGCAATTGGCCTCGGACCTGAGACTTTGCGGGCGTGTTTTGGACCTCCTTGTTCTTGCCCCCAGAAAGTTTCTCGCTGTTGAAGCGACGCCGCTCAAGCCCCATATCCTCCGTCTGAAGCGCGGCGAACATGTCATCCGGCCCTTGCCACTCGCGGTTGATCTTTCCATTGGCAACAGCATGGACGAATCTGCCTTGGATGCCTTCAACAGTGTAGGTGAAGATCTTGTAGCCATGCGTGTAGCTGACCTTCACACTGACCGAGGGATCATGTCTATTGCGTCCAAGAGAGGGACCATCACCAAAGGTATCGGTGGCTTGATGGAGCGCGGCCGGCATTATGGCTTGATGGTTCACTTTGAGACCCTCCCAATCGCAATACTGGTTGTCACACACCCAGCCATTAAAACGATATCGAGGGTTGCAACGCCCGCAATTCGGGCAGACGATACCCCGAGTGTTGATGTACGTAAGCGTATCGCCAATAACCTTGCCGCTTTGAGGCATCCTTGGTCGTACGTCAAAGGGCTCTTCTTCTACCGGCCATGGCGTTCTGTCGAGGAGGTAAGCCGGGTTGTAAGTCAATGCGCGTGAGGGAGCGTCTTGTCCATTGCTCAATTTCCAAAAGCGGTCACAGCCCGAGTTCAGACACATCCAGGACTCGAGATAGATTTGGGGATAACAATGCCCGCAAGAGGCACATGTCGACTTCACCAATTCGCCAGCCTCTGACGAATGATGGGTTGTCGCCCCTACCGGCGCATGCCAAGCTGGCTCATCACTCTTCAGTCTCTCCATGCGATACTTGATCGTAGTCCAATTCTTTTTGCCCTTCCCAGCCGTCTTCTCAGCCCAGACAGCAATAGGCTTATACCAACCCAACACATTGTACTTATGCGGCATCTTCGTCAGAGCCCCCGTGTTCTTGTTCCCGCAAATCACGATAAGTGGGTTCTGCAGCTGAGCATCATTGAGCATTGCGACAACCTGCGCTTCTTTCATCGTCTGGTCTTTCGCCTGCATCATCGTCCCACTGCTGCTATCGGACTCCATTCCTCCTCCAGCGCGGGCGATGATCACGTCCGAGTCCATGTACTCACGACAGTGGCCCACACCATCGAAGAGGAAAGCATAGACATGTCCGTCGTTTTGATGACATCCCCCTTGCGGTTTCTTGAAGTACGGGACCGTCTCACAAAGGGCTTGTCTGCTGTCTGCCCATACCCTAGGCTGTCCTTGGGGTGAAGGTTTCGATGCGATTGGCTCGCGATGCGTGAGAGATTTGGAGAGTGCGAGTATCTCTTCATCAAAGTTGTTAATGGCATCCATCCCGTTGCTTGCGGTTGAGCTGGGCGGCGTGGGTGGCAATTGCCCAATAGGCAATTTGATTACCTTTGAAGGCGATTCAGGAGACTGTGGTGGTGTCTTCTTGGATACTCCAGATGATCTCCGACGCGGCGGGGGTGCTGACGCTGTGTTCAGGCTCTTTAGTCGCTTTATCGTAGCTGGTGTCTCCGTGCTCGACGAAGCTGTTCTCTTTCGGGAACTAGGTTTTCTCTGCCTCTTCTGCGATGCTTCTTCTGGACTTCCCGACGCCGTGGCCCCTTCTTGAACTTCAGGTGCGGCTTCGTTGTCTGAAGAAGGTGTGTCTTGTAAGCCGTTGAACAGCTTTGGGCGTTTGATATTGCGTCCACGTCTGGAGGTATTCGCTGATGGGGTATTTTGCGCCTGGGGTGGTGTAATTGGTGGAAATAGCGGCACGGGAAGGATGCCCATAACCATATCATGGACGCGAATAGCAAGCTCCGCTTCTTCATCTTGACCATCATTGGTTCTTGCAGGCACTGCTTCAGCTGGAGGGTATGCAGTCTGAGAAACCATCAGACTTTCGTCGACTCGTTGTCCAGACGTTGGGCAATTTGCATTATCCTGCTGCTCCTTGGCCACATCAAGAGGTTTTGTGGCCATGCTTGGAGGGGAAAGGAGGCGCGATACTTTCTCGAAGTGATCCCAAGTGCCATCCTCGTATTGGATCGTATCCGGATGTAAGACGAAGCTGGCGGCTACCGTCCTTGGCAAAGATGATTCTGGCGATTTGAGATCGGATTGCTCAACATCAATTGGGGTTCGTGATGGTTGTTCCGCACGAGCCCCTGCAATATCCATCGCCCGAACAATAATATCGCCGACAGAGCCATCGTTGCCCGCAGACAATACCTGCTCCTTGTCGCCACCCTGGGTAAGCTGCTGCAACTCAGTACCCTCCACAGAAGACCCAGCCTCACCACCCGCAACTCTCTCAGTAACTCTCCTCCCCCCAGGCCTCCCTCGCCCCCGTCTCCCGCCTCTCCCACCCTTCGATCCCCCTCTCATCCTGCCCTTCCCCGTATTCGCCACCTGTACAGACTCCGACCCTTCTCCACCAAAACTCTCCGTCCGTCTCCGCTTCTTCTCCGCCCGCTCCTTCTTGAGCGTGAGGTCCCGACCATGACAATCCTCATTCAGGTCCTTAAATCGCTCTGCCTCCGTTTGAGGTGGGAAACTGTCTCCTCGCCCGACATTTCGCCCGGAGCGCCGCGGTGCGTCTTGGTAGAGGGAGATATCGAAGACCATGGTCATGTTGGAGTAAGGTCGATCGTAAGCAGATCGTACGATATGAGTTCGATGTTTGGAACTTAGTGGAAACGACGCTGGTGCTGTATCCCAGGAAGTTTGTTGATCAGTCGTCTGCCCGGGAGATGAGTCCAGCTTTTTTGGAACCAGAACGGACCGGCGTGATTGTTGAATGTCGATGTCGACTTAAAGTGAGTGCTTCAAAGTATATCGATATGTCGTGTGATCGATGGAAAGTAGTAGATCCGAAAAAGTTCGGTTCTAGAGGCAGAAGTCCTTCGAATGTGAACGGTCGTTGATCAAAGTGATGACTCAACCCCCAACTAACCCCCTCGAGTCCAGGAATCGTCCACGTGAACTGAGGTCTCGAGACCCCAAGCAAACGCCCAACGCCCCGGTGGCGAATCGCAAAGATTGTGAAACCCGCACCTTCCCAATCCACGCTTCACCGTTTTGGTCGAACTGATACCAAGCCCTCGAGCGCTCAGCGATGGTGATGGACGAACCCCAACCCTCGAATGAAACCCCGTAATCGCAGCAGCAGCAACGATGTTCAATCAAACCATCAACATCAATGACAAGGAAGAAGAGTGAAGGTAGAGAGTCATGTACAATTACCAGCAAACTCACCCTCGAAGGCAGGCGGTAATGAAGCTCGAGTCTCGCGAATGGTCAGCTGCGTAGCTTGCAACTCCAATGGACGGACGCATGGCAGCTGAGGAGGTCCAAGCTTTCGTGGAGGGAGGGGAGATGGAGTTTCATGTGATGCGGGGAAGGATTGCATGTGGGAAGCGCAAGCGGAGGAGGGCATTAGGGTTGTGGAGGGTATGTGACTTTTTGTGGCGCGTTGGACTATTGGGAATAGTGAATGTAGTAGAGACAGAGGAAGTATATACGATGTGTTAGTTGGCTCACCTTGACATGCCATCGTGATGCATTGGTGAGACAGTAAAAGTTACGTGGTGGATGTGATTGTATGAGAGCGTGAAAGGTATGCTTTTCAACCAGTGATAGCTGATAATTGAGCAAATACATCTGTATTTGCTCCATGAAAGAATCGCAGGTGGAGAAGAAACCTACCAATCATCGCTACAAGAAAAAGTAAATGAATAAAAGAAAGAGGACTCCATTGTAACAAATCACATTTTCTTCGCTCCAGTCATGTAGACTGCGAGAATACCGACTATATGAACCAAACCCTCTTATTTGCCCTCCCACTGCTTCCAATCCCCGCAAAAAGCAACTCTGTCCTGCCACCCTCTAATGCAGGGGCCATACTCCCATGCCCAAGACTGGGAAGACTCATCCCATCTGAAGCACGCCAGAGATGTTTGCTCGCCATGCAACAAGGAGTGACGGTGCATGTGCAACACTCCAGGTAGAGAGCTCTGCCCACTACGGTGAGTGCAAGGGAAAACTCCCTTCAACACCTCCCGTCTCCAATGATATATGGCTGAAAAAGCCCAAGATGCAAAGATGATAAAAAAGAAAATAGCTTGCTTGAGCGATTGCCCAGACAGTCGCTGAGCAGATCCCAAAGTGGCCTCAAAAGAGACGCCGGAAGGGGACTGCATCGAGCGATCATCTCTTCCCCCGGGAAAAAGCAGGACAAAGGTCCAACTGTCGCTCTATAGCGGCCAATCGTGCCATTTACCCCAAAAGAGGGGTAGAAGCTGTGAAAGTCGACGAGTCAAACCGGCAAGGTTGTTGTAGTTGTGACAAAGGGCGAGGACGAAGGACATCACAAAAGTCACGAGTGCACATGACATAAAACGACATCCCTCCTCTTCTTCTCGCTTGCCCTACAAGCCCACAAAGGACCGTTCGGGCAAAACAATCCCTCTTCCCTCTTTTTTTTTTTTTTTTGTTTTTGTTGGCAAAGGAAGACACCATTCCCCTAGCCCAGATTCAAGACCTTACTGTCGTCGCCGATGAACTCCCTCCGGAACTCGGCAATCTTGGCCGCAATCGCATTGGCATCTTTCCCCTGGTTAGTCGTCCTCAACTGCTTGATCACGCTGCCTAAGCCTTCCTTCCACTTCCTGTCTTCGTCCGGGTTGCGCGTCGGCGTGCGGTTGGTTCCGAGGTGTTGGAGGAGGACGGTATCTGCGGAGATTAGTAAGGGAGGGACTAGATGTCAGCTTCTTTTCACAATATATGGAGAAACGAGTATGCCTTTTCTTTTATTTTCTTTTGGCAAGACGTGCTGGCGGTGGCGGATATCGCGAATGGAATGAAAAGTGGAATCCTTCTCTTACGTACCACTGAGACCGACATTGCCAAAGTGCTGGAATCCGCACGACCGGTCATTGCAAGTTCCTCCCTGCAATTCGAACGGACAGAAAGCATTCCACGGATCGATCCGATGGCTATAAGTCAAGCTTCTATACCCGCCGGAGACAGTATCGTTGTAGGCCGGGTGGAAACGATAGTCTCTGAAACAAGCGAGCGGCGAGATGTAGGGAGTGTAGTGGCTTCGCGAGGTCTTTTGTCCTTCAGTTGTGTGTTCTTGGGAAAGTGAGGATGGCGCGGTGGGTTGCAATTCGGGAGCTAGATCACTTTCGGCAAGCGATTGTTCAGGAATAGCAGCGGCGCTGGAAATTGTTTCAGCTGATAGACTTGGCCCTTCGTTGATAACGATGGGGGCTGGAGGATTGGCAGGCTGAGAGACCGGCTCAGGTTCGTATTCTTCATCATCATCTTCGCTGGATTCCGAAGAACTCTCTTCGTCGGAATCGTCCGCCTGCTGTTCGGTATTGGAGATGGTTGTAGTGGCTGCTTGGGCAGGGGCTGGAGGTTGCTCTTGCGATTCCTCCTCGAAATCGTCGTCATCACCTGAAGAAGAAGCTGTAGAGCTCTCGTCCATTGCATCATCCTCGTCATCCTCGTACGTCTCTCTCTTAGCAGCTTTTTCCGCTCGTTGGGGAGCAGCAGGGCCGTTGTCGGGTGATTTCGTGCCACTGCCCACTTCAAGTGAATCTCTTGGCGGCCCAACCGCAGGTACAGCGTCGTCGCTAATCTCGCCCTCTTCATCGCTGCTTACATCCATCTTCTCAGCCTCATCATCTTCAATATTCGGTCGGGCGTCGGTGACAGCTGCGGCATCCTCCAAGGTGTAATCTAATGGTGGCGCCAATTCGCTGGTCGTTTTCTGTGCGCTTTCAGTGACTGGCAAGGCACCGGACATCTTCGGCGGCTCGACAGCGGAAATCGGCGTCACGCCACCTCGTCTGAGCTGAAGCTCCAATTCCGCTTGTCTTTTCCTCAACACAGCCATCTCCTGCTCTCTAGCAATGGCTGCAGCGGACATGGGACGTGAAGGGGTTTGTTGCTGAGCCATGTCGATCGCAGCCGAAGCTGGTCTTTTCGAACTTGAGATTGGCGAAGACGCGGCTGGATGAGGGGAAACGGCGTCATTGTTAAAAGCTGTAGCATGACCATTCGATTTCCGCATAGCCTCTGCTCGCGCTTGCCTTTCTGCAAGTTCCATCTTGGCTTTTTGAAGCATTTTGGTATGCTGCTCAACCAAGGCTTGGTGATCGGCTTTGTTCATAGGTGTACCTGGTGTATTCGGACCCGAGGCGGTCGTGGGAGCGGGCGGGAAGCCGGGAATGGGCCCAGGCTTGACTGAAGAAGAGGTTGGCTGACCAGAAGCTGTGTGCATTGCCGTGTCTTCTCCCTCCTCTTGGTCACTATCGTGGATGATGACAGGCTCACTTCCAGAGTCACTCCTGCTTGGGCCGAAAGACTGCTTGCTTGGCGCGCCTGCGGGAGGCGTACTGCGGCTAGAAAGTATGGGTTGTGATGGTTCGGTGGTTGAGGGCTGCGGTGCAGAAAATGTTTGCTGACTGGACACGTTTGCAGGCAGCTGCGGCGGAAAACCAGTACCCATGAAAAGACCTGGGAGAGCGCTGAATGCTCGACCGGGCGTCGACGGAGGGGCAGGGGAGAAAGTGGTTTGCACGGTAGCTGGGGCAGAGGGTTTGGTTGCTGGTATGGGAGTTGATTGAGGCTGTGGGTTTGAAACGGCGACCTGAGGTTGATGACCACTGAAACCCGCAATGCCATTGCCCAGACTGCCATAAGTGGCTGCGCCAGTAGACGGTTGATGTGGAGCAGGAGATGAGGCAGATGGTGAGTGCGCGGCAGGACTTGATGTTTGAATCGCGGCGGACTGGCTAGGCTGCTGCGCAGAGGCACCGGCGGCTTGTGCAGCGTTCTTTGCTCTGAGTGCCGCAAGCCTCTCCTTGAGCAGCTCGGTCTTGATAGGATTGGCCTTGGGCTTGTCAACCCTTTGCTCTCCGTTGTTTCTGTCCTGCGCATGAGGCATGTCGCGTGGCTGAATGCCTGGCTTCGTAGTCGGGTCTGGCTGGTGGTTTGGCGCTGATGCCGTCTGCGCTGTCTTTCCTGACTGTCCTGGCGTTGAAGTTGTTGAAGATGCGACAGACTGAGTCGTCTTTGCACCGTCTTGGACAGCATCACTGCCGGACGCGGATGGTTTACTTCTTGCCTTCGCAAGCCGTGCCAAGTACTCTTCCCTGTTCGCCGGCGGCTGCGCTTTCGTCGTCCCTGGAGGCTTGCGAGCCTCTGCAGGATTCCTGGAATCCGACCCTTGAGGTTTGTTCGGTGTGGTGGTTGTGGGAGCGGCGCCGTGAGATTGCGAAGGTTTCCCGTCAACCTGTTTTCCATTGCGAGCATCGCTAACGGGTGGCGCGACGGGAAGCGGTAAACCGAGCTCGACGTACATCCTCCTCAACGCGACGCGATTTGGCACCTCGCTTGCCAGCTGGTCGAAGGTGTATCCGTTGTCATGCATCGTGCGGACGAAGTTTTTGGCTGCACTTCCTGGATCAACCCTCTTTCCGCCTGCGCCGAGGCTGCTTGAGCTATTTATCCTGTTCACCGGTCCGCTTGCGCACCTGACATCACTGTCGCCGCCGTCGCCGTATTCAGAGACGCGACGTGACTTCGCAGGGTTTCCGTCCATCTGTTGAAGCTGTGCCGACGTCCGCCGGTTGATAGATCTGCCATATGGATCTTTCGGACTGGCGCTTCGCTTCTTTGACTTCCTCGGAGGGGAGCGCGCACGTGGCTTTGGGGCCGGGTCCTCCATCTCTTCACCCTCCTCCAGCTCACCCTCCACCTTGTCCGTGCGTGCAGGCTCCTGCTGGATCGGCGGAGCACGTGATGGTTGTTGCTGCTGCTGCTGCGGCGGCGGGGGATTATTCTGAGTAGGCGTGGGGTTTTGAGGGATGGGCGCGGCGACTTGCGGTGGCATAGTCAAGGCACCTGATTGGATGGCTTGCACGAGTACGGCCAGCTGCTCGGGAGGCAAGCTGTTCATGATGGCGGACAGGTCTGTACGAGGCAGCTGAGCATTCTGTTGATAGGCCTGCTGCTGCTGCTGCTGCTGTTGGTGTTGCGTCTGCGGCGCCATGATGTCGTGGGGGGTGCCGGGGTGATGGTATGGGGGTGGTGGAACAGGAGCGGATTGGCCGCTGCTGGCGTGGAAGGGAAGAGGCATCAGATGAGGCGACGCGGCGCGACGCGACTGAGTGCTCCTTCCGGTTTGTGATGTGGCGCGGAAGTGACGAGCGTCGAAGTTAGCTTGGTTAGCTGGGGGAGCAAAGGCTCATGACGAGTCGATGTAGCAAAGGCAGGCTCGACGATGGAGAGGCAGTAGCAATGACCACCTCACTGTACGAGCGCGGCAGACAGGCAGAGTTGACCTCACACTGACCTCCAGCAAGCCTTCACCGCTCACTTCACTGGAGCAAAGAGGCGCGTCTCACGGTTGGTGGTGTCTTTCTCGGACAGCGCAGCCAAGCTCCTATCGCAGATCAGAGATAGTATATTGAGCGCAGACTGTTGAATGCGTCTATGGGCGATTGGACGCGAAGTGGACGCGAAGATCTATCGCCCTCGAGATGGATGAAGCGCGAGAGTAGTACTGTACGAACCACCTACTATGTAGGTACTATGTAATGTATGTAGAGGGTCCAGTTGTGAAGCACCTCGCCAAGACATGTGCTAAAGGGCATCGGTGGCACTACCTCCGTAGACTGCTGATGAGCGGCGCGCCGGAGGTGTCACGGGCCACGCGGTTCTAGCGCGGCTGCCGTTGCCGTCCCCCGCGATACCTTCCGCATGGGGCAAGCGGTAGCTTTACGCAGGTAAACAAACCACCAACCCAACACGCCGCAAAGCCGAGCAGGTCCTACCAACATCCCTAATCAACCACACTACTCTCGACACTGTCGTCGCATCCGACGCACGACGGGACGACACCGACAACAGTCCTCATAGACCCAACTGACGCTCCAGGATCGATGCTCAGCGCAATGCACCCGCACCGGATATAGCGAGCGAGACGAATACACGAGGTCGACGAATGTACATCCTGACATTGGACGAGAAACGACAGCAATGAGCGCTCAGAACCCGAATGGCCCGCGGTGGCCAACTTCTCCTTTTGGTCGCGGCAAAGAGGATACTCCTTCGCCTGGCCCGCCGCCGGGACATGCTCGATCCAAGTCGAGTATCATGCAGCCAGGCCTACCTCCGCCAGGAGCTCATGCGCGCAACAACTCAGTCTCAGATTTGCGCATGTCTTTATCAAGCGGGACCATGAAGAGGACCGGTAGTGTGAGGAACAGCACCCCTGCCGGTACCTTTGCGCCCTCTTTCATCAAGCAGGAGGGACCAGACGGCGCCGAGGAGCCGCGTATAAGAGGAATCGAAGGCGAGAATGACTTCAGCGGAAAACGGTATGTATGGGTACGCGATGCTCAGTCGGCCTTCACGAGAGGCTTCGTGGTGGAGGACCTGCCCAACAACGAGCTGCGCATACAATGTGACGATGGTAGTCAGCGAGAAGTGTCCGCCGATGAGGTAGACAAGGTCAATCCAGCCAAATTCGACAAGGCAGACGATATGGCCGAACTCACCCACCTGAACGAACCCTCCGTCGTTCACAATCTAGAGACCCGATACCTCAGCGATCTGATCTACACCTACTCTGGACTCTTCTTGGTCACAGTAAATCCTTACACGCCTCTACCGATCTACGGTAACGATTACGTTCGAATGTACAAAGGACAAAGCAGAGAAGACACAAGACCGCATATCTTCGCCATGGCCGATGAAGCTTTCCGAAATCTGGTAGACGAGGGCGAACACCAAAGTATCCTGGTCACCGGCGAGTCAGGAGCTGGCAAGACGGAGAATACGAAGAAAGTGATCCAGTATCTAGCTGCAGTGGCCACCTCGGACAATCACGGTGTGACACCGCGCTCGAGAAGGATATCAGAAAATAGGCCGACGAGTCGAGAGGGCGGTCAGCACAGCAATTTGTCCGAGCAGATCTTGCGTGCAAACCCTATACTGGAAGCCTTCGGAAACGCGCAAACGGTGCGAAACCACAACTCTTCACGTTTCGGCAAGTTCATTCGGATCGAGTTCACGCGCTCGGGTCAGATCGCCGGAGCCTTCATCGACTGGTATCTCCTGGAAAAGTCAAGAGTCGTAAAGGTCAATGGGTCGGAGAGAAATTACCACATCTTTTACCAGCTCTTGCAAGGAGCGGATTCGAGGACGAAGAAGGAGCTGCTGCTCGAAGGCATGGATACGGAGGGCTTTGAGTACACACGTTACGGAAATGAGATCATCGCTGGAGTCAGCGATTCGCAGGAGTGGAACGCGTTGCTCGAAGCATTCCACGTCATGAAATTCTCGGAGAAGGAGCAGACGGCCATCCTGAAGACTATTGGTGCCGTGTTACATCTTGGCAATATCGCAGTCGCAAAAGAGTCACTCCGAGCAGATCAAGCTGCGTTGGCGCCGGGCGCCGAAGACAGCGTGTGGAAAGCCTGTCAGCTCCTGGGCGTCGATTCGCAGGCCTTTGTGAAAGGTCTTCTTCATCCTCGCGTCCGGGCTGGACACGAATGGGTTGAGAAAGTCCAGACTCCTGAGCAAGCCCGCCTTGCCCTCGACGCATTAGCGAAAGGTATCTACGAGCGCGGCTTCGGCGATCTCGTCTCCCGCATCAATCGTCAACTCCAGCATACCTCGTCATCTACTAGTACTGCAGGTCAGGAAACTTGGTTCATCGGAGTGCTGGATATCGCTGGTTTCGAAATCTTCGAGGAAAACAGCTTCGAGCAGCTCTGCATCAACTATACGAATGAGAAGCTGCAGCAGTTCTTCAACCACCACATGTTCGTCCTTGAGCAGGAGGAGTACGCTCGCGAGCAGATTGAATGGAAGTTCATTGACTTCGGACGGGATCTGCAGCCAACTATCGATCTGATTGAGCTTACCAACCCCATCGGTATCTTCTCATGCCTTGACGAAGATTCAGTGATGCCGAAGGCGACGGACAAGAGTTTCACGGAGAAGCTGCATGGTCTTTGGGACCGTAAGAACCCCAAGTACAAGGCTTGTCTAAGGAGTCAAGGCTTCATGCTCACGCACTACGCCGCTGAAGTAGAGTACTCAACTACAGGGTGGCTGGAGAAGAACAAGGACCCTCTCAACGACAACCTCACCAAATTGTTAGCTGAGAGCTCGAACAAGCACATCGCAGGCCTGTTCGCAGACTGCGCAGACCCAGAATCAGAGTCAGCCATAGCGCACAGTGAAGGCACAGCTGTCGCCCGAAGCAGCAGAGTGAAGAAGGGCCTCTTCCGCACCGTCGCCCAACGACACAAGGAGCAGCTGTCCACCCTCATGAACCAGCTCCATAGCACGCATCCGCATTTCGTTCGATGCATCTTGCCAAACCACAAGAAACGCGCGAAACTCTTCGAAAAGCCCCTCGTCCTCGATCAGCTCCGCTGCAATGGTGTCTTGGAGGGTATCCGAATCGCCCGCACCGGTTTCCCCAACCGTCTCCCCTTCGCCGAGTTCCGCGCCCGCTACGAAGTCCTCTGCACCGGTATGCCGAGAGCAGGCACGCTCGACGCTCAAGGCTTCTGCACAATCATGCTTGAGAAGCTCAATATGGACAGAAGCTGGTACCGGGTCGGCCTTACCAAGGTCTTCTTCCGCGCTGGCGTGCTGGCTGAGCTGGAAGAGAAGCGCGATCAGCTTATCCGCGATATCGTCGAGAAGTTCCAATGCGTGGCCCGCGGTTTCGTGCAGAGGCGTCTGTACCGGAAGCAGGCCTATCGTGCGGACGCCGCGAGGGTCGTCGCGAGGAATTTCCAGGTCTATGCTGCGATGCAGGCGAATCCCTGGTGGAGGCTTTTCGTGCGCATGCGCCCGCTTCTCGGTGCGACGAGGCAGTCGAATGAAGTTAAGAAGCGGGAAGAGGAGATTAAGCGCCTACAGGCTGAGCGCGAGGCCGAGGAAGCGCATCGTGCTAGGGTGGATGAGGAAAGGAGGAAGGCCGAGGGTGAAGTGCAGAAGATCCAGCAGACGTTGGAAGCTGAGCGGGCCCTGGCTCTTGATAAGGAGGAGATCTTCCGTCGGCTTCAGGATCGCGAGGCTGAGTTGACTGAGAAGCTCAGCAGTGTGCTGGAAGAACTTGGTCGCTGTGAGGGAGAGATCGATGAGCTTCTGTCTGCTGTCAAGAATGCCGAGGGCCTCGCAGAGCAGAGGAGAGCGGAAGTGGAAGAGAAAGAAAGTGTCCTTGCTGGTCTGGAAGGCGAGCGCGAAGGTTTGGCTGGTAGAGTAGAGGAACTCGAGGCCAAGCTGCAAGAAGTCGAGCGGATGAAGAGTCTACGGAGCGAGGAAGAAGAGGCTCTTCAGACCGAGATCCGCATGCTGCAGTCCCAAGTCAGTCTTAAGGAACGAAAGATGGGCGACTTGGAAGCGAAGATGCTTGAGAATGATTCACGCCTTGATGCCGAGTTGTCCAGCGCCAAGCAGGACCTGCAAGGCTCGAAGAGGCAGGTCCGCGACCTTCTGGACGAGAACCGAAGCATTCGGCAGCAAATGTCTGATCTGTCATCTACTTGCGCGAGCTTTGAGGATGTCATCAGGAGAAAAGACAGCGATCATGCCATCCTGAAGACTGATCTGAAGAAGTTCCAAGATGACCGCAAGCGGTTTGAGGACGAGAAGAGTCACCTCAGTACGCAGCATGACAGTATGCAGAACCGTCTTCGGGAACTTCAAGCTGAGATAGAGGTCATGCGCACTCAGCAGAGTCAGCTTGAGCGTGAGGCTGCTGATGCCAAGCGTGCGCTCGAAGAGCAGACTTCTGCAAACGCTGCAGTAGAAATGCTCGAGGCCCAGCTTCATGACCTCAAAGGCGAGCTTTTCCAGACTCAGACCGATCTCTCCCGAGAACGCCAGTCTCGTGACGATGTCAAGCGTATTGCAACTGCCGAGTACGACGATCTCAAACGCGAGTATGATGCTTTGCACGACAGCAAGGTCACGATTGAGAAGGAAATGTACGTCCAATCTGATCTCACACGCCGAGCGACGAACGCCAGAGAGACCTCCGACAAGGAGCGTAAGGAATACCAAGCCGAGCTTGCCGACCTCAGAAAGAAGTTTATTGAGCTTCAAGAGGCCAAGATTGAAGTCGAAGCAGCCGTCGAGAAGCGCGTGACCCAGCAGGCAAATGAACGACATGCCATCTCTCGTCGAGAGCTGGAGGCGAAGACTGCAGAGGCAGAGTCCTTGGCTGAAGAGAAGGCAAGGCTTGGCAATGAGATCCAGAAGCTGAAGTCCTTTATCGGCGAGAGCGATGCTTTCAAGCTGCATCATGATCAAGAAAAGGCCCACCTTCAGCGCGAGCTTGTGACAATTAAGGGCAGACTGACTGCAAGCGAGAACGACAATCGTGCCCTGATGAACAAGGTCCAGCAGAAGAATCTTGATATCGCCCGCTCGAACAGCAAGGCGTCTGACAATCAGCGCGGTCGTATGCAACAGATACAGGCGGAGAAGACGAAGTCTGACGAGGAAGTCAAGAAGTTGCAGCGCCAGCTCAACGATTCTCAGCTGACCATCACGTCTCTTGAAAAGGCCAAGGAAAAGCTTACTCTGAACCTCGAAGATCTCAAGTTGGAGGCTGAGCGTGAGCACAAGACATCTCGCAACGCAGAGCAGCAGGCTTCAGCTGTTGGCCTTCAGTTGGCAGAAGCTAACAGGAAGCTTGAGACGGAGCGACAATTGCGCAGCCAGGCACAAGGAAACACTCGCACTGTGCAACAAGCGCTTGATGGGGCTAACTCTGAACTCAACGAGGCGAGAGAGCATCTGAGATTGCTGCAGAAGGTGTTCGATCCTGAGCATGGACGCCTGCCAAGCAGTGAACAGCTGGACGGAGCGAGACCTGATCTCAGCCGTACCATTGACCTCGCTCAGAAGCTTGAGTCGGCGGAGAACGCGCTCAAGATGGCTACTGACCGCTTTTCTCGCGCCGAAGCGCAACTAGGTGAGGTGCGCAACCAGCACGTCGAGGACTTGCAAGAGAACGAGAACCGCCACCAGAACTCCAAGCGCGCCCTCCTTGAAGAAATGAACAGTAGCCAGGTCAACGCCCGCTCTTCGCCTTCCCAGTTCAGGAGAGACTGGGGCGAGCAAGGCCGCAAGAACAACTTCTCCCCTACACCATTCCGTGATGGTACACCAGGTACGCCGCAGAACCAGCCGCGTCATATTAGCAAGGCCAGTAATGACTCTGCCCGCTCCGACAGAACGGTGGATACCGTAACTTACAATAACCGTATGGACCTCGCGGCGGAGCTGGAGGAAGTACAAAACCAGCTGCAGATGAGCGAGATCAAGAACCGTCACCTCCAGGCGCAGGTCGACCGCTCGCCGTCCAAGGCTGGTGCAACGTCCGGTCAGTGGGACGCTGATGAGATGGAGAGCCCCAGCTTAAGGCGTGTCGCTAAGCTTGAGCGAGAGAATTTCCGCCTTCATGATATGTTGGATGATTCGGCCAAGAAGGTCTCGGCGCTCGAGCATAACCTCAGGACTGGGCAGCTGAGCTTGAAGGAGGTGCAGACCAAGAGCCATGAAGAGCTGTATGATCTTATCAACTCGCAAGAGCAGTCGCGCAGGGGCTTGTTGACCTCGCACAATGCTGCTATTTCCGAGCTCGCGGAAGCAAAGCAGGCTTTTGACGATGTCAAGCAGGCTAAGCACAGCGTCGAGGTCGAGCTGAGAGACGCGCAGTCCGAGCTTGCGGATTTGCAGTATGAGCGTGAGCAGGAGGCTGCGAACCACTCCCAGTTGCTGCAGGAGTTCTCTGACATGCAGATCCGACTGGATACCGAGGCGTCAAAGGTCGTCGATACTACCGCCAGCCTCAATCTCTACAAGACCAGAGCGGACGAGTATTACGAGAAACTTGAGCAGGCCGAGATCGCCGTCTTGAAGGCTTCGCGAGCGGAACAGTTCGCCAAGTCCCAGTCTAAGGAGGCGGAGGAGACGTGCGCCAGCATCATGTCGGAGCGAAAGCAGATGGATCAGCTGGTGGAAGATTTGCAGAGACAGACGCAGCAGTATGAGGAACGACTTGAGGATCTGTCAACGGATCTCGAAAGTGCCCTGCAGTCCAAGAAGCGTCTGCAGAACGAGCTGGAAGATTACCGGTCGCAGCGTGCGATGGATCTGGAGGATAAGGAGAGCAGTATGGAGCAGACTAGGAAGAAGTACCAGTCTGAGATGGCTTCGCTCAGCAATGAGCTTGAGGTCGAACGCGACAATGTCATCCACGCGCGGAGCGAGAACGGGCGTCTGCGTGATGAGCTGGAAGAGCTCCGCGGGAAGTGGGACGACGAGGTCCTCAACAGCTCTTCTTGGAGCAAAGAGAAGCAGCGACTTGAGGTCACGGTCCAAAGCCTGTCCGAGTCTCGCGACGAGGCAGTGACTGCACACAACGATGCGCAAAGCAAGATCGTCGAGCTGCTAGGCCAGGTCCGCGGCTTGCGCACCAACGTCGACGATGTTGCGGCCGAGCGCGACGAGCTGGTCAAGCAGAAGCGTAGCTTGGAATCCCGCTTGCAGGAAGCAGCCAACAGGCTTGAAGACCTCTCCAACACTGGATCGCCTGCGAAGCGTGATGCCGCTTCACTCGATCGCGAGGTCCTCTCGCTGAAATCGCAGCTGGCGGAGAAGGAGGATATTGCTGCCGCTGCTATCGGCAAGATGAGACGTGCGGAGCAACTTAGCCAGGAGACGCAGAGGGACATTGGCAATGCTCGTGAGACGAGCGTGCAGCTCCATCGCGAGAAGGCTGCGCTCGAGAAGAGTGTTAAGGATCTTCAGCTGAAGTGTATCGATCTTGAGACAAAAGGGTATTCGAGCGGGAGCCAGGATGTGCGCTTCTTGCATGGTCGGATTCAGGAGGTAAGCGATCTCCACTGATACTCAATTGGGAACCACATACTGACAATGGTATTTTCTAGCTCGAATCCTCCTTAGAATCCCTCGAATCCACCCGCGCCACCGAAGCCCGCAGCGTGCGCAACGTCGACCGCACAGTCAAAGACCTACAATCGCAGATCGAACGGCGCGAGAAGTCGGCCCAGATGCTGACGGACGACCTCAACAAGTCCCGCGACAAAATCGACCGCCTCCTACAAACCATCGACGAGCTGCAAGCCTCGGACTCCTCCGCCCAGCTGACCGCCAAACGCGCCGAGCGCGAACTCCGCGAGGAGCGCGAGAAGACGCTCAAGCTCGAGCGCGACCTGGATACCCTCCGCGCCGTCTCCCGCGAGCGCGAGCACAGCGTCCGTCGCTCCGGCACCCTCGCCGCCCTCAGCGACAACGGCGGCGGTAGCCGTAGAGGCTCGTCCATCGGTATCCCCAGTAGCGTTAATGGCGATGTCCGTCTCGATGTCCCCCAGCGCAAGAGCAGTGTCAACAAGGGTTTTTTGTAGCGGGCGGCGCGTCTGGAGTACGGCACAGACCTTGGGCTTTGAGGAGTGAGGCGTTTTTGTGATGGGATGAAGAATGATGCAAGGGAAGATTTTGGCTCTCTCGCTCTCTCTCTCTCTCTCTCTTGAAGTGGAGGGTTGTGTTGGGTCTTGGGTTGTGGGATTTGGGAGGGGAGATGGGTCTGGTCTTACCGTGTTGTGAGGGAGGTTTTGCTTTTTTTTTTTTTTTTTTGGGCGGGGTGTCCTTGGGGTCTTCTCTTTTTCCCTTTTTTGGATGTCACCTTTCTCGCAACGTATTAAAAAGGAATGGGGCTGGATGGGAACATGTAGTCATATTGTATAGTCTCGTAATCTGGTACATCTACACAACGATTATCTTGGTTTTCGTCTTGTGCTCTTCCCGTAGATAAGTGGAGTTGGCACTGGACTGAATTGGTAACAGGGAAAGACGGAGGGGGATTTGCCGAGCTTCGGCAGTCCACCTTGATGGTGAGATATGGTGTTATATTACTCCAGTCCGACTTCATGAATGCTGTTGACTGCTTTCTTTATCTTCTCCTCTCCTGTTTGCGTAGAATATTTCCAGGATGAAAGCGCTTTGAAGATGATGATATTTCAAAGCATACAGAGTATTCTCTTCTACGCTCACTGGACATTTCAATCTCTCCACCGACGCTTTCCTTAGCGACTCTATGCGATTTTTCCAACGACTGTTCACTGATGATCCTGGAGAACAACGATCATTGATGAATTGACGAACTGATGACGAATGACTACTGCGAAAGCTTTCGAGAAACGTTATATCTTGCATCGGAAACCACCTCCAAAGCAGGTACTCAAGCCGTCGATCGTCACTCGGCTGAGTATAATTTGGCCGCTGCCCACCTTGCTCCAGATCATGGCGATACTCCAACCCTTTGAGTCGAGATGGCATAATATACTCGGACACTGAGTGTCCCTGTCTTGGCCGTCTTGGCGTTCCTTGCTACCTTCTCTCTTCAGCATTCCATACCCCGCAGATGAAGTCTGCTATCACTTGGCGCATATGGCTCGCAGCCGGGATGCTTCCATATCTCTTAGCGACATGTCTCTGCAGGACACCGTCTTTGTGCCTCTTGCAAGCTATCAAACCGATTGGCTGATGCGGATGCAATGCAATCGCAGGGAAAGCATGCCTGCAGGTACGACTTAAGCCGATCACAACCTTTGTCCTAGTGGGAGAGAGAGAGGACGGGTTATAAAAGACTTGAATCTCCGCCTACCATGGAGTCTGCCATTTTGTTATCCAACTCAAGATACCATGGCTCGGATTCTTGCAATCACTGCAGGCGCCGCCTGCCTAGCGAACACAGCCTCAGCTGCATCACCGCCCGGCAAACCCTGGTGGGATCCTGACCATGACAAAGGTGGCTGGAAGCACCATGGAGGATGGGGTTGGGGCGGTTGGGGCAAACCTCCCAAGGGCCACGGACCTCCCGGATACCCGACTGCAACTTCAGCTGCTTCTCCCACAGGCACGGCAGGCGGATTGCCATTGGTAGACTCTGAGGCACTTCAAGCTTCTATCCTCGAGGAGAATCTGTCCGAGAAGGCCTTGGAATTGCAAGAGGCGGCTTACAGCACGCCGAACCGTAACCGTGTCTTCAGCTCTCCAGGCCATGCCAATACCTTGGATTTGATCACTGGTTATCTGGACCAGTATCCCGACTACTTCTCGTACTACCGCCAGCCGTTGACTGCTCTGTATAGCCAGTCAAGCGGGTATCTGACAGTGGACGGTGTCAATCAGTCGGCTGCCGTCTTCGAGTATTCGCCTTCCGGCGATGTCTCCGCACCTTTCGTTGCTGTCAACAACCTTGGGTGCGAAGCCGGTGACTATCCGGAAGAGGTCGATGGTGCTATTGCCCTCATCTCAAGAGGTGAATGTGCTTTCGGTCTGAAATCCTCTCTTGCTGGAGCGGCGGGTGCAGTGGCTGCCGTCATTTATAATAACGTTGAGGGGTCCTTGGGCGGTGGTACCCTTGGAGAGCCACCAAGGCCGGAAGGTCCTTACGTGCCAAGTCTATTCACCACCTTGGAGAACGGCACTGCTATTCTGAATGCTCTGGATGCCGGTGAGGTTACTGGTGATCTTTTCGTTAACAGTATAATTGAGAACCGTACCACGTGAGTCCCAATCAGACCACCCGATCTTTGGCACCTTTCTGACAGTTTTAGATACAACATCATTGCGCAGACCGTCGGTGGAGACCAGTCGAATGTTCTTGCTGTCGGTGGACATTCTGACTCTGTCTTCGCTGGCCCAGGTATCAATGACGATGGGTCTGGTATCATCGGTATCCTCGAAACAGCACTCCAGCTTTCTTCCTACAGCGTCAACAACGCAGTGCGTTTCTGCTTCTGGTCTGCAGAGGAGTTCGGCCTGCTAGGTTCCGAGCACTACGTCACCAATCTCAACGCCAGCGAGGTCGAGAAGATCCGGCTCTACCTCAACTTCGACATGATCGCTTCCCCTAACTACATGTTCGGCATTTACGACGGCGATGGTTCGGCATTCAATCTCTCTGGACCTCCAGGATCAGCTCAGGCGGAGGCTTTCTTTGAAGATTGGTTCGCTTCCAATGGACTCAACTCAGTCCCCACTGAGTTCTCCGGTCGAAGTGATTACGGTCCTTTCCTTGACGCTGGTATCCCAGCAGGTGGACTGTTCACCGGAGCTGAGGTGGAGAAGACTGAGGAAGAGGTAAGCGAAAGACAGTCGATGACGAATCTTGCGAAAGCAAATACTGACACCCATATAGGCGGCCTTGTTCGGAGGTACTGCTGGTGTTGCCTTCGATCCAAACTACCACCAAGTCGGTGACAACTACACCAATCTGAACTTCGAAGCGTTTGTTGCAAATACCAAGGCGATTGCCGCTGCTGTTGCCGAATACGGAACCAGCTTCGAAAGCATTCCAGCTGGCAACAGCACGACGAAGGTCAAGCGTAGCCCCAGTGGTGTCAAACGCCGTGGCTCTAGCCACTGCAACCACGATCACCCGAAGGAGCTTTTGTAGGTCTTTGAAATGGGGACTTGGTCAGGCTGGCATCAGGTTGCATAGCGTACTAAACATGTTACGGCCATATCTCGTCAAACCGTCAAGTAGTCATCACAGGCTGCCAGTCATGGTTTGAAGATGTGAATGTGATTCACGGATGATGTAGCATTGCAGATGAGGTCAGATATGATCAAGAATTGTGCACTGCTCCTTCTGCTTTCGGCTTGGTCCACTTTTCGGGTTCCTCCACCAATTTCATTTTCGACGTGCTCAACTTTGCGTCTTTTCAGCCAACGTTCTACTTCGACTACAATCAAAGTATACCAACACTACATTCAACAATATATCGAGCCTCCATCACCATGTCGCAATCTACCCCAAACCAAAGCGATAAGCAGTTCCCTCTCCTCCGTCTACCAATCGAATTGCGAAACATGGTGTACAGTGCGATCGACTGCACACCAATCAAGTACAGACACTTGGGGGAGACGACCTTGCGTCTGGAGCACCATCCTCTACACAACCTGCGACGTGTAAGTCGTCAGGTCAAAGATGAGTATGAGAAGGAGATGCTACTACACGCCAAAGCCACCATCTATCTGGAGGCTGGCAACGAGACCAATACTCTCATATTTATGAGTGTAGTATTTGCACACGTGCCGTTACTTGGCCGTGTCAAGCATGTCTGCGTACAGATGGACTATGATTCGGGCAAGAAAATTGTATTAAGTGAGTGTTTCAAATGATACGGATTCGAAACATCTTAGAATGAAGTACTGACACATTTCCTAGTACGATACCCAAGTGCAAGGCACTTCTGCCGCACTGTGGTGAGACGCTTCTCGGACATCCTCACCCTCGAGGTTTACTTCGCTGTCTATCTCCCCGCCTTGGAGGTTCTCTTGAATAGAGGGTTCTTCACACTAGACGACTTCTTCAACATGGGACTCGTGCCATCCAAAGCTGAACAGAAGTTCCAAGTGAACATGCTACTGCGCGGGCATTTGTGGGATCCTGCTCGACTCACAGACTCGGAGGGTAGGACGATGCGTCCTCTGATGGATTTCACCTACAATCATCGCGAGAATACGATCACGTACAAGGGTACCTTATCCAACGATGGGGACGGATGGTATGGTATGAATCTTGAGACCTGGAGTGCTGGTTCTTTCAACTACGAGGCGATTTCCGATGAGTATGAAGCTTCCGTCGAGGATTCCCAGAGAATGTATCTGGGGTGAAGGGACTAGGCTCCCTGTCGTTTGCAAAAGGGTTTCAGAGGAAGCTGAGAGTTTCAATAGGCAGCTTCACGAGTGTATGGCATTCGATTATTCGTATTTTCTCCTTGGTATGGGAAGAATTATGACACTAGATGGGTTTTTACAGCAGCAAAAATGTCAACAATCAAGATGATAAGGTTTATGTGATCGTGGTTCGCTACGTTTCCATCAATTGCTACTCGAATCAAGCCACATTAGATACATAGATGTGTCAGTGTGGCACCACAAAGACGAGCGGAGCTCTACATCGATCTTGAACGAGACTTTGGGAATATTCAAGGATGGGGTAATTGGGCAAGCAGAATTGGCCATAGGAAAGGGCACCTCTGAAAAGGTCAAAGTATTTTGCTTTTCTATATTTTCTGCCACCACTGACCTGACCAAGACGCTTTCCACTTAAGATGATGGCTGCTGCTAGCCATGACGTCCGAGTAGGTAGCGCAGCTCTTCTCGTGAAGAAAGGGAAAGCTAGGTTTGCAGGCGTCTACCAAGCTGGTAGCTCAGTCAAAGGAAGAGAGCTGTGCCGTCAATGAACATGTGAGATGTAGTGTGTTTTGCATACGAACAAACGAATAAGTATGTGTGTATATACATACGCTGTACAGTCCGACCGCCTCTGTTCCCACGAACTCGCCGTGCTACAACTTTTATCTAGACATCGTTCACCAGATTGGCCCGAGTGGCTCCGTTTTGATGGGTTCAATGATATCACGCCTCTACGGTCCTTAACCCGGAAGCATTGCGACCTCTGTTCGTGCCATGATAGAGCTATCTTTGCTGCATCGACTGCCACAGTGGATATTATGCCCCCAGGAAGGGTTCTCCGCTGTTTCCCTGCGAAGCGTGGCGCTCACCGGGAACAAAGTCGGGGCCGCCCTCCAAACTCCTACAGCATCCGTAAGAGGAATGAGGAGAGTCGGCGCTGGCCATATCAATCCGAACTCCAATCGTCTTCTTTCGCAACCCTTAGTCTCGCTGAGTGCTGTAGCCGGATTGTGGCAGACTCTTGTGGTCCGTGTTTCATAGTCGAGCCTGTGCTGTTAAACCTGCCTTTGCGCACACTTCTTGCCCATGTGCACATCGCCCGGGAGGTTTTAGTTGGATAGACTGCTGGGGACGTCGGCTACCGGGGTCTGAATCGCCAGTCAGTAGAGTCGCAGAAGCCTTAGTTGTCGTGCTAAATCCATTGTACCGCTATAAGCTTGTATGCGTCCTCTTTGACGATTGCGCTGCTCCAAAGAAAAGGATATTTTCATTCCTCAAAGTGAAGCGAAAGATAGAAGATCGCAAATACTTTCACCGTCGCGCAATGTGATTTCTCATTACACTCTTGCTGGAGTGCAGCCATCTACAGCATCACAACAGGTGTGCCGAACCGAGAGCTGAGCCTTTGCTTCGTCGGCCGTGCTGGCTCCATTGAACATTTGTTGGTCGGCACACTTCATATCCATGCACAAGCCGAATGCATGGTATCGCAGCTGCTCGGAGAATAGAGGATAGTGATGTTCATTCTCTCTTTGGTCGTGCTGCACAGAACCAGGGGCGGCTAGTCCTTCACTCCTCATCTCCAGTCGCTGAGTCGCACCACCTCCTTCCGACATAGCTTAACACAACATCGCCGAATGCTCAGGCAAGGCGAAAGTACCTTAGCTGTCAATGCTGCTGGAATGCCGAGCATGGTGACCTGAGACGTCAAGTCGCTCATTTATCGACCCGTCGCAGCATCGAGCGTGAGTGCGCCCTTCCACGCCAGAAGCCGCAGCTTCTTCAGCAAGCAAACGCTTTCCTCAAATATCCTCTGCCGCGCCTTCGAAGCGTTTTCATCAGAGGCAGCGATAGAGCATAGGCCTGATCGTACGATTTAGCAAGTACGGTGGTCCTCAGCCGCCCATCCGTCGACCCATGGCTGTACCAAAGCCCCAGAACGGCGCCGCAAGAGGCCAATCTCTCGCTCTCCGCCTGCCAGTTCGGCGGAAGATACGGTGACTCGCGATGCCTTTCCGAGGGGCCGTAATAGTGCGCAAGATCAAGAGGAGGTTCAAACATACTTGCATAGAGAAGGCGGATGCCAGAAGACTACTGGCCTCGCCATGGTGGTTGACCCAGTCATGCTGGACACGGCCGGCAAAGCCTTCGCAAGCCACGCCTGAGAGGCACAACACACTTCCTCCGTCGTGTGTGGAAGAAGGAAGAACGCTGCTCTGACACATGAGCGCTCTGATCTGCTGAGGTTCGTTTGATTCGCCTCTGCCACACCCTAGACGATGCGCCCTCGTTCAACAGACACCACAAAATGGTCACACAGTCCTCCATTCGAGCCATTTTGACCTCCTGCGGTACAGCACACTTTTCAAATGCATGAGCACAGGGGAAGTCAATGGCTGTTCGCTTGCGCTTTCCCTCCCAGCCAATAGAACTTCATCAAAACCCACTCGCCTTATCATTCAGATACATCAGGATGAAAAAGAGCAGACAATAATGTGCTTCAGTCCCAAACGGATGATACCGGAAGTGTTCATATCGACAAGGCGTTCGAGCAGGAGAAGCTGCAGCGCAGACATGAAGAAAGCAGCGCCATGAAGTCTAGGCAAAGACTGGTATTTGCGAAGAAGTGTGCTTGGAGACCTAGGGCTCGATGAAGAGATGACGACGGCTCATGGATATGGCACTAGTTCGAAATGTGCCTGTATGTGTGTCACCAAGTTGCTAGAAGCGACCGATGGCTCCCGTAACGACGGCTTCAGTACTTCTGTAAGATGACAGAGCACATTCAGCATCAATGAGCTATAGACCAAGATCGCAGCAAAGCTCAACGCCTCTCGAAGCCGTGCTCACGGAGCGTGTCCGTTTGATTGTCTTTCGCCATTTTCGTGCGATTTATGCCAACCCTAGCGTTGGACGGCGAGCCTTCGGCGCGAATTCATATCGTCCGCTGCAATCGCAACGAGGGACTCATAAAGAGCGGGCTGCAGGCAATGATCTTCCACAGAGTTGGATGGGAAGAGAAGCCAGAACAAGTTCGGCGTACGATATGGTGAAGTTCTCGGGACATGGTGCGAGCTTCCCGATTGAGCTTGGCTTCCCAAATCCCTTCGGAGGTCTTTCCTCGGCTGCCCATGCTGGTGAGAGGCGACATAACATCATCCGTACTTGTTACGACACCCCTTCAAAATGCAATGAACAAGGGAAGAGTCATCACTAATGACATGCGACTTGCGCTGCACGCATATGCCGAACGACTCGGAATGCTTTGCCCTACTTGGACATGGAGATGGCGCCTGCCAGAGACAAAACTTCGAGCGCATCGGTAGCCGTGAACAAGCAAGATTCATGGTGACGAGACTATCAGGCCTTCCGCACTAATAGATGTCTGCCTTGCTGCGATAATGTGGAAAGCCTCTTGATAGGATCCTGGCCCAAATACCTGGCGCACAATTCCCAGTTTGCCTGGCACACTATGGTGCCGTCGCTGGGCTTCTCTCCCTTCGGCGAAAGCAGTGGCATCTTCAATGAATGGCATCCTACGATATTTCTTATCCTGAGCTTGATAACCTCAAGAGGTGAGCCATTGGCCCTCATCCTGGATGCTTGTACGTCGGACCGGAATGCTTTGAAGATGTGTGTTGCGGCACCGACAATTTTAGCCTTGTTCGGTTGAGTAATAGAGCGTGGTCAAGCGACCACCACTGCCTCACTCCCGAGACATGTTTCAAGACGCGAGCTCCCTGGGTGATTTTTGACAGGATGGAAGCCGTTCACTTTCCCAGGATCCTCGGACACCGAGAGTTTGTCATACGGAACTCCTGAGAATATGCAGTTGAGCTGGACAATGCAATAAGCACCGGCTTCCGATGTCAGAATACTTTCAAGGAGAATCGTGGCCTGTGGCTTATGTAGACAGGGTGCTGGATTTGATCGGTCGCCTCTTTCTGCTTGTCCCATAATTGCCTGGTTAGATCCGGAGAGCACTGGACTATTGGAGTAGCTCACATGGTGAATACGCTTTGATGATATCAAGCTTTCTCTTCAAGTCTCTGTATAGAAGTTGAGTCGTTCCTCAGATTGCCGTAGCCTCATGCACGGCAATGCAACTAGGGAATCTCTTTGCGAGGATCCGGATCCAGGATGAGCGCCGGAGAGCTTTATGCCCGGCACATCAACACTAACCAATGCCGAACGTCCCGAGCGCGCTGCCAGAGAGCATAGGGGTCTGCTGCCCATGCAGACAAAATGCTCGGGACACACAAGAGCGTGGAAAAAGGTCTCGCACGATAGCCGGATCCACGGAATCACTCCTCGAGCTTTTTGGGTGGCATGTCGCACGTCTTTATGTGCGGTCTCATTCCGGCCCTGAGGCTCTGGCGAAGTCCGTAAATGTGATACCGATAGCCATCGCTGGATCGAGAGGTCCTCATCGCCGGTCTCCCGCCTGGAAAGAACATTTTCGGCCACTGGGTTACACTGATTTGCCATCAGCCGGCTCTGTAAGCAATGGCAAGCTGCCCAGATGTCCATATGCGCTCATGATCCGCTGCGGATGGCCGTTGAGCTCTCAGCGTCATACAATTCACTTGGCCCGCGTTGGCCACCCAGCACATCTGGACAATTCCGATAAGATGAAGTCGTGCACCAACATCGTTCCATCCTGCAAAGAGAGGAATGCTCGCCAGCTTCAAGACGTGAGAGTCATCAAGGCTTGAACTTCTCTTTGGTACTCGCCAATGTTGTCTCTCTATTGAACCTGGACCTATGCCTCGCCGCTCGAATGCTCACCGATCTGAAAGCAGCGGCGTAGACTTTCGAGCTGTTCGAGCGCCATCGCCCGGATTGGACAGCCAGAAGGAAGCCTCGCTCTGTTTTCGCAGACGTTACGCCTTCGTGAGCTCGCAATTCAGGTGGCATCCGGACGATTCCGCCTCTCACCATTCCCCGATGGCATGACGCCGCTGTCCAGTATCTGAAAACTGCTCTTGAGTCGCCCTGTCATCTTTCAACACAGCTGGGGCTTGCCCGAGATGGGTGTGCAAAGTCCGCTTCCGCGCTCTTCACGTGGTATTGCCGATCGCACACTATACTGCTTCCTATCGAGCCCAGCCCACCTCTGGCATTCAATTAAGTTGTCAAGTTCTTGTTCGAGCTCTTTCTGCGAAGGTTGCTATCGCGCACTTGCTCCTTTGGGCCACTGAAAGGACATTGTTATGGCGCCGACCATTTGTATGAATTATGCATCCAAGCTCCTCCTGTGCTTCTGCATTTGTACTCTGATGGAAGGAAGCTCTCATTTCCCTTCATGCTTGATTTCAGGCAGTCGGGAAGTGCTCTCCTGGGCTCTCGCTTCGCTGCTCGTTCTTGCGCTCTCGCCGTCGATGGGGGTTGGTGTTTTGCACATCTCCTAGGCATGAGTACTGGCGGGAATGGAAAATAAGGTCTCATGCGGCCCCATACTCTGGCGCTTGAGAGGGTTTGTGCTGCCGATAATTGCTCGTGGCGGTCAGTGTGGTGACTCCCAGCCGCAATTCCGTTCACACCATCCATCAAGGACTGATTACAGCCCCAAGTTGAAGAGGTCGCGGGCCTTTCAGAGTATGGGCGAGAGGTTGTTGCAACCGGCAGTGGCGAAGCAAGGGTTGGTACTCGGAGGAATGTGCCGGTCTTGTGCCACTGTCTCGTGGTCAATGGCACTTCTTCTTCGAACCTACAAAACGACTAATCGTTACTGATATACTGCCACCTCTGCTGGCACCAGGAAGCAATCACCGCGAGCATGGCGGCGCGCTGCCTTTTCTGCCCGGAAGCCTGTCTTCTTTGAATGCCAGTGGTGCAGCTCATTGCAATACATGTCGCGCTACTTTGAAAGGCACACGGCGCAGGGCTCAAACTGCACGGCCTCAAGACGCAACTACGATCGTTCGCCGTGAAAACAGCCGCCACTGGTGATCCGATGTCAAGGCTATTCACGGCAAGCTTGCCACCGCAGAGACCGCATTGCTTCAGCGTACGCCGCCCGTGGTGGTAGAGGACGCTTTGAAGGAGCTGAGCTGATGCGTGTAATCTGCTGCGTTTCTCTCTGCTGTTGCGGGTAGAGTCAGACATTCCACAAGTCCTGAATCTTACAACTGCAGTATGTTCTCATAACTGCCCATGAAGTTAGCGAATTTCGTAGCCGCCTCTGGTCGGCGGACAGGCGGTACTTGACCTCGCCTCTTCTGCTGTCAGGAATGGCTTGTCCGTTCAGAGAAGATGATATGGCGCGTCCTCAGTCAATTATCGCCCCTTCATATTACAGTCGATACCTTGTAAGCACGAAATAAAGGTGCGGCTACCAAGTCTGTGCCAGACAACCCGAGATGCAGGCAGATGCGGGCGTCAAAACAAAGCGATGCACCTCGATAGCTATCAACTCGATTCAAGTAGGACTTGCAAGGCAATGGTCCGTGAAATGTGATAGCTACGCTTCGTTACCGTCATCCTTCTACAAGAGATCTCAAAAGGGTAAAGCATAGCGCGTCTCTCAGCAAGCTCCAAACCAAGCACGCAACAGAGGTCCCCGTGTTGCGACGCGTCAAACCCGATGCCAGGTGATGAACAGTGCTGTCACTCTTCTCCAGGAAGCAGCCAATGGCCACAACACTGATGAAAAGTAAAAGATTGCGCCAAAGGCGACTTGCCATGAAGGCAGATGGTAAAAGAAGGTTCAAAAATTGCGCCGAAACTCTCCAGCCTGACCACACACCTTCGCAGAGCATACCCGGCGGGTTATGAGATGCGGATACATCCAAAACCACAGATCCGGATAGGTCTACGCCATTCGTGAGCGACGAGACCTCGACATGATGGTTCCGTAGAAGCATGAAAAGAAAAGAAGGAAAGGAAAGGAAGAAGCTTGAATCGGAGGGGGGCTTTATAGCACTGCCTCCGCTCCCGCACGCTAGCAGTATCACTGCAGATCTGACCCAGCTCCCAACTCCTGCCTTCTTCGGCAAGGTCGCGCCTGCCCTAAACCATTTGAGCTCAGATCGGGGTCAGGAGACGCAAGACTTTGTGATATATGGGCTCTCTACGTTGGGCAACAGGGCGCAAGGAAATGGGTCTCGATGAGAGCAACGTCCTCCATTAGAAAGCAGGTCCACAGTCTGATCCTACGTATGCTTTACCATGACAGTATCAAGTTGGATGCGTTGCTTTATACACGCAATGCTGCCTCCTGATCGTTCCCAGGGCAGCAGCCGAAGCCCTGCAGCCTCTGCATTGGCCCTGGTCGAAACGACGCCAATTGAGGGATAGTCAAACCCGCCGGACTGGGTTGATTCAACGGGCAACCAAAGTTGATCTGATCTACGCTGCTGCCAATTGGTCAAAATCGAGTTGACGCTAGTCGAGGTCATGATTTTCCCAGTAGACTGGTACCATCCGCTTTTCCGCCACAGTTACTCGAAGTCTGAGGCGTATGGATCCATGAGAAGGATGTGTCATTTAAATGTAGTGACGGGCATCAGCAGCGTCGACGTGACATCGTCGATTCTCGTTCTCGTGGCGGCGAGAGAGCAGCAGGTCAATATCGACCTTGGGAGAGCATATCACAACAATTCTATTTCAATGGCCAACGTTGATACTACAGTGCGAAAGAAACGCCCTGGGGCACAGATATCTTGTCAAAGACGCATTCGGCTGTTTGGTATATTATTTCCAAGCTCCTACTCTGAGTCCCTGCTGCCGTCGCGTCGAATATCTATTGGCACGCTCGCATCGCGTTCACAAATCGCTGTTTCTTGTTGGACAAAGTGAGGCTGTAGCGTATGCTTCTCAGGGGCGATGGTATGGGTTTGTCGTCGCGCGCATTGGCAGTACCTTCTCCAGATCAGCAGCCGGGCACTGCTGAGCTGATGAAGATAGCGGATGCGTGAAACCAGCTACACGGCCATGCAAAGGGCGCTCGCAAGTGCTTACGCGTCGTGGTCAAAGGCGGCCGCGTTGACAGGGAGCGGCTTCCGCCAGGTTGCGTAGACGTGGGTATCTTGCTTAAATTCGATTGTCGGAGTGTCGTGTGTAAGGGGTGATCTTGACAACGAATCGCTACTCTACGCCGTTGCAGACGGGTCAAAATGGCATCTACGCGTGGAGAGGGCGCTTCTGTTAGTAGGACTGTCAGGGCTGCCTGCTTCTCCGACGGTGGCAACAGCCACACCGTACGCGTGCTCGTACCCCGTAATCAACGACCAAGAATGATGGATACAAGCTACATGATGAGATCAAGTTGCTTCACGATGTAAGCCATTGCTACAGAGGCAGTGGTTGATGATTACGAGGCTGGACGCATGCCTCCCCCGTAGGCAGTAGCTGGCAGCTTCCACACGCGCGATGTCGTGGGGTCACGACCGGCCAGAATCAACACACAACGCGTCCACAGCACAGACAGAGAGCAACAACAACAAGGAGACTCTTCTCCAGGAAGCAGCCAAAGGCCACAACACTGATGAAAAGAATGCTTGTTTTGTAGCCATCAAAAATTACGCCGTGGACCCGCAGGCCTGGCACCGATGTGGACTCGCGCTGTGCAATGCAATGTCCCCACCGAGTGGGTCATGGGGATTCGTGAGCTCCCATGACCCCAGCTAGCTGTCGCTGAAGTATGAAGAGAAAAGAAAAGAGAAGAGGAAGAAAGCTGGAAGGGGGGCTCCTTTTTGTTGCTCTCCAGCGCTAGCGCTCGTTAGCGTTGATCACGTCAGCAAGTGTTCGAGTCCTTTTGTGCCTCAGGTCCTCTTCGAGCTCGTTGATGCGGCTATTGTGACCAGGTGTGAGGTCATGGGGCTAGAAGATTCGATGCTCGAAGTGATCACGAGCATCAAGGGCTGTTGGAGACGCTGGAGTGGCCTTGGGAGCCATATGGCAGCACCATAGAGTAGTCAGACGAAGCATGCCCCCCTGATGACGGTCCTTTGGCGTCTCTGAGTTAGCTAAATCGGTCATTTTGCGGTTTACTCACCGTCAGAGATGGGTGTGTAATCTTGAATGGGGATTTGGTATTCCATGCGCCCTCGAAATCCTACCATACCACCAAGAGGTCTTTTTGCCCCCTCGTGCAGACAGAATATTGATTCGACAGCGATTATTGAAAGAGCAGAATCCTAAGAAGTCCTTTGTACGAGCTCAAGAGATTCAAGGACGAGAAACGACGAGTAATCTATGTCTTTGTCACATCCGGGGTATTGGAAGTCATGCTTACTGACTCCCCCTGCATCAGGTTGTCTTTCGAAAAGAAAACGATGTTTGCATACAGCATAGTTGCCTGCCTACTGACTATTATTGGCGTGCACATCGTAAAGTACGCGTCGCCAGCTGTTTTCATTCGATTCAAAGCAAGAGATTCGGGCAGAGCAGGGCACCAGCTTTATGTCCCACCCCAATGTCAATGCAGAATGAGTTCTAAAATGATGTACCAGCGTGAGGTCAACGTTACTGCTAAACCTGGCCTCGGAATATCAAGCCTTGGTGTGCCTAACAACTAGAAAGGTCCTTGCATCTGTTCAAAGTTTCTTCAATAGTACTTTGATCAGGGCTTCCCAACTGACCAAGAACCGATATCGCTTCGGAGCCGAATGCGCGTTTTGAAGGCCATACATGACATGTACAAAGCTGTAAGTCACCATGTTCACGCTTTTGATGTCCATTTCCTTCCGTGACTCGATTCAGTTGCGCTTTCACAAGCTACATATAGGGGACGTGTGTATGCCGGGCTTGCGATGGAGGACGTCTACCTGAAGAGTCGATACAACAAGACACGGATCACACCCCGAGCAGCATGACCATCTACTGGTCCCATGACCTGATATAGTAGCTTGGCTGCCACGCTCTTTCTTTCAAACTAATTACCAGTTGGGTTCGAGAAAGATGCACGAGGGTCATACTGTAGTGTTGCAAGTATTGATCTTGGGAGCGGAGGACGAAGAAATAGATGGGGCGGTATAGGCACGACAAAGACCATAGACCGGACTATTACTCTTGTCAGCCGTTGTAGAGTTTCGAGGCAGCAAGGGTTTCCCGCACACTGCTGCAATTGTATGCCCTTAAAAGGAGGTTGAAGGTGTCGCAGGGCTTGAACTTGCCAGTAAGACCGCGCAACGGTGTGCAGGTCCACGATCCGCCCGAACTGCATCGAAGTAAAGCTCCGGTGCAGGATTCACGGCGGGCTGTGCGAGCTTGGTACGTGGCCCAGAGACAACAAGGAATCGTCATCGCTGCGACAGGAGCCGTGTGACGGTAGCGATGTTACTGTCGCGAGTCGGAACTTGTAAATGCTTTCTGGTGGTACAGCAAACGTGAAAGCGCATTCTAAATCGCCGTGTTGCGTCTTGAGAAATCGAGCAGCGACCACGCAATATATCAAAAATACGGCGTTCTGACGTCCAGACTGTCCATGAGTTTGCTCCTGCTCAAACTTGGTCCCACTGTGAAGGCAAGGAAATGTGACTACCGCAAATCTGAATGGCATAAGGAGGGGGTCCCTGGACGGAAATCTGCAGACATCGCGTATTTGACTTTGAGCACAACGGACGGGAGCCAAAACAGGTCCCGTACGCTCGATACATGGAGGTATCGGCAGAATAATGGATAACAGATATCATTTCCATGTCAAAGCATTGTATCCGACTGCCGCGCCTGCATAGTTTCCAATACCTCCCTTTCGAGCAACTCTGCCAGAGCGCAAAACAGGCCTATCATCGAGCATGTATGAAGTTCGTATGGCACGATCGCACATTGTTCCTATCTTCCCGTCCCTCCTGACTTACTTGAATGGAAGACTTGTTACCCTAGAGTCAGCGCCTGTTGTCCGGAGAGGCGCTGTGTTCATAAATTGTGGATTCAGGAGAATGCTTGAGCACCACACGCATGTTTTGAAATTTGTAGGTGATCCACTGAATCACAATGCATGACTGACCGACTTTGCGCGGAAAAGAAGATGAAAGTTGAATGGGGGGCTGTATGGTACCTATTTTTACGCTGCAGCTCGTTGGGGAGCTGAGTAAGTTGCAGTCGATTAGATTCTTTGGCAAATTGTAAGACTCAATGTGAATGTTGTCTCGTTTTCCTGTCCATGCACGTGACTCCCCAAATCTTTTGTCGCAGCTTCCGGCCGAATAAAGAAAGCGCATGGGCTACTTTCACTCCCGCTTTTCACAAGCCAAACAGCAAGAAACATTTCAAACGCATGCTAGCGCTGCACACATGTCATTTGCATCAGGCAGCAGCTTTGGCTCTCTCGTAGCTCTTTTACCGCACACTGAGGAAGTAATTGAAAAGCCTCTTCCCAGAGATCCACAACGATAACATTGACAACAACGGAGTCGAGTACAACAGTATGACCGACTTTCCATACTTCGAGGACGGAGACGTCCATATCATCATCACTGGTTCCCGCCAGTACCAGCTCCACTCGGCTGTGCTGAGAAGCAACAGCCCCGTGCTGGCTCGGCTCCTGAACGAAGAGAATGCGGCGAAGCTCTCCAGCAAGGCCATCAAGCGAGGCGCCACCGTCAAGTTCCGCATCATCATGACCGATAACACTGCTGACGATGGAGGACTGCCATACACCCTCAAGAAAGTCCCTCTGAATGAAGAGGGGAAGCCAACTGAGCACAGGATTGTCGGCCTTGATCTCGAGAATGGGCGCGTCGTACCGTCGGAGGTGCTTGCCTACGAATCGGTTTTCAGTGCCCTCTACAATGCCGCTATTGATCTGGGCGATTTCGAGACAGATGGCATGGTACACGTCTTGACCAGGGTTTGGAGTGTTGTCGACGCAGCTGAGTACCTCCAATGCGTATGTTCATCCACTGCAAGTCTGATATTTGAGACTAACTCTTGTACAGACCCACGTCGTCACGCACGCCATCGAGGCTACCCTCCTTGCCACCGGCCAGCTCCTCCAGCAATCGATTGCATCCTGCCCCTCGCCATGGCTGAATCTCGCCTACAAGATCAGCTCTCGCAATCTCTTCCGCGAGGCCATCATTCATGCTGCAGGACAATACAACACAGAAGAGGTCCAGAAAGAGATTGTCAAGATGCCGAAAAAAGTTGCTGAGCTCCTCCATAAGAAGGGTCGTCTCCTGCGCGACGCCGTGAAAATGGCTGAAAAGCGCATTCTGAGCTACTACCCGACACATCTGCAGCGTGAGAAGACGGTTGGGCGTGCTGACAAGGACAACATCGGCCGTGCTAGCTACTCAAACGACGTGATGAGCTGGATCGGCCTCGTTGTTCTACGTCACTTCTTCACCCAGCTTCTCGCAGACGACGCCACTCACAACGCTCCTGACATGGGCAAAGAGCTTGTAGATGCTGTCATGCAGGGCGGTGACAGCTACCTCGACAAAGGCATTATGGACCAGTTCCATGCCTACTTCCCTATGTCACAGAAAGGTGCTAGTGTCTTGGAGAACAAGGTCAGCGAGATGAAGGAGTCTATCAAGAAGTTCATGGCGGTAAGAAACCATTATGGACATTTGTGATGGTACGAGAGATACTAACAAGCACAACAGGACCTCCATAAGAACGAAAGCATGCTGGACACGAAGACGTTCAAGGTCGGACACCTCACATGTGTCAAGGTGTTTCAGCATGACTACCCTTTCGGCGATACTCGTAGTAACGTTGTTGTTGAGGAGGCAGATGAGATGTCGGGATAGCGTGCAAGAATTTTGTTGATTACTGAGTAGCCAAGTCACGGCACGATGCATCACAATGAAGAAATGAGTGGGGTGGAAAGTTCAAGAATAGCAGTTCAGATGGATAGGAAAAAGTTACGGTTGATGATTGTCTTTTCTCATTACAATTATCTCTGAGTGACTCAATTAGCCGACGTAATTTCTCCAAGACCACTCACAGCATTTACAGCATTTGACGGAGGTTCAATGCTGTCATCGTCATGCAGCTCAGGCTTCTCTTGGCTCTTCTCATCCGCAGTCCTCACTGTTCAATCTTGAATCGGAACACTTTAGCGTTGCCGCCGCAATCTTTTTGATCCTAAGCGGGGGGCATTCTCTCACCAGATCATACAGCTTAACACGAGGTAAGCCATTGGCTTCGCACTGCGCGGCATACGAAACAACTCTTGGACCCATGCTGCTGATGATGCTATCGACTTCAGAGTTCACAGCCCTCACAAGGACTTTTCCTGAAGCTGCCGACGTAGAAGGAGAGCCCGTACCTCCTCTGCCGGATACCGCGCAAGTCATAGAAGATGGGTGCTGCATTCTAGACGAGAATGCTGGCATGTAAAGACGGTCAGGTCGATTGTTAGCGGTTAATTTCAAGCTGTAAGCTATTCTTCCGGCCAGCCAAAAGAATACCTCACGTCTGATCTTTGATTGCCAGATCTATGTCAAGTGCTACAATGAGGGCATGGCGGCAACTTGTGAGCCTAGGAAGTATAGACATGATTATTGGAACAAGGAACAGTGTTGAACAATGGGTTGAAGCAGAGCCTGCTTAAGGAGGGAAGGTCACAATGGTATTGTTTGGAACAGCCTTTGTTGAGGCGCGATTTTGTGAATGTTGTGCCTCCAAAGATGCTGTAACAACGGACTCTCTTGTGTTTACTCTCGTATCAAAACACTGTGAGAGCTCTTTCCCCAGTGTGCAGCCAAATGGCAGTCATAAAATCTCATTCGTCAATTATGGATCTTCGGCCAGCCGACTAGTCTTTCCTCCAGTATTGCTCTTGCTCTCTTTGAGACGCCAGCTTTGCAAACCGTAGAACGTGACACTTGCTTCCAAAGGGCTATTAAGCAGCTAAATAAATACGCGGTAGGTTAAAGCAGGTTGGTGTAGAAGATATACCTAGGTAGGTTCCGAGGCCATCAAGTCTGGAATTCTTGACTTCTCGGCTGTGGCCAACAATGTCTTGCAGAAACAACGGCTTTCTTTGAGTCTTCGCCCAGTGGGGATCTATGAACAATGCTATTGTGTGCTTTTGAGATCGAACGCATCGCTTACCTTCACAAGTATATATGTGAGAACGCAGAAGTGTGACTTCAGAGTCAACTCTCTGATCAACGACGCGGATTCTGCCAACAATTACGTCTTCGCCACTCGAGTCGTAGTTGTTACAAGTTACAACATCAGAACGCGCGAATCACAGACCACTCCATCAATTATCAAATCATCAACAACTTCTGGCCTACAACATGGGTTCGAATAACGCTGATGGCAAGGTCGACCTAGCCTTCATGAACGACAAACTAGAATGCCAGCAAGGTATGACCAAGAGCCTGACAGGAAACTTGACAACGCTTCAGCACGAGTTCAAGGAGCTCGGCATTCGCTACTACCGCATCCACTCTCACGTTCGCGAGACCATAGCTCACGATCCGCAGTTTGCGTACTGCACCTCTCAGTTCAAAGTCGAAAGAAATAGTCAACTGCCGGACATCATGAGGAGCATTGTGGATTTGCGTCAGGTGAAAGAGGAGTTATGTGCTGCTGTGCGTACCGCTGCAAATGCCAACACGAATACCCACAACGGCCGCCTGAGGATGTGGACGGCAATTGATCGTTGGGAGGATGCTTACGGGCGTGCGGACGAGGACATAGATGACTTGGCCGAGAATCTCACCGCGCTCGAGCTCAGGGTCATGGGGGTTGAGAAAGTCGAACTTCTGATGGCTGAGCGCGATGAACTTCCCCATGATGCGCAGACAGTCGTCAGCGATGCCTTTCTGGGCTTCATTATCGCTCTCCCCGAGACACAGAAGCTCCGTGAGCTGACTGGATGCTCTGATCGAGAGGCATTCGACACCATGACGAGCCGAAACGAGGATCGTTTGATTCTCGGTAACGAGAGTTCCTTCCCGGACGGCGAAGCAGGAAACCAGGTCATCAATGGGCCTTCTCATGCGGCGGAGAACGGTAATAGTGGCAACTCGCAAAGTCCACTGGATGTTCTCCCTCAAGCCGCCCTGCTAGAGTTCGGCGACATCCCCATCATGAATGATGTTGACGGTCAAGCGCGCGGCCGCTGAGGCGCGCAAGACGAAAATGCATATGGCTGGAGCAAAGATTGACGATTAGATGCAATGCGATTTCTCCGACGGTCAGACTACTGGGTAGAGACGGATTCATCCTGCATATTTGTATCACCACGACCTGCTTGTTATGGAGGAGTTGAGGCGTTTTCTTTTTGGGATAATCATGCGCAATGGTGGGAGCGTGAATCGGGAATTCTTTCGATATTTTGCATCGATAGCGATACAGGTCAGAGTTCTTAATCTCGTTCGATCAAATGATGATGGGTACACCGAAGGGCTTTACATTGCCATAGACAGTAGATTGAAATTCAGATCAATGATGAACAAGGGCGTTTATGGTTCCAAATCACAGATTTATCTCACATGTCTAATTTTTGAGATCCGCTTAAAAGAAGAGAATAAATAAAGGAAGCAGTGAGTCTGGAGGGAAAAAGAGGTTGCCGACCCATGAAGTTAAGACGAAGGGTGAAGTCTATGGTCAACGCGAAGAGAACACGCTAATGGGGGAACCTCGGTAGGGAGCTTTCTGGCAGAACATCACTTCTCACTTTCAAGCTGATCCTCATTGCGTGACATGCGCGACGACCATTTCTCTCATAGCCACTTATGGCTTCTTACATCGAATAGGTAGGCATCAACGCGTTGAAGTGAGCTCAACGGCCTAGGCACGATAAAAATATACTCAGAGAAGAAGCAATCCTTCTTTCTGCCAGGCCGGAAGAATAGATACGGCCTTGTGCCAGATACTCTGTGCTCACTGAAAGAGGTAGAAGGATTAAAACGCATACGATTCTTTTACATGGCGGAGGATAGCTGGACAGTGATTGGCAGGGGTAAGGGAAGGGGCAAGGGTCGAGCCAATCCCCAGACCTCCGCTCAGAGAGACAATCCGCCTTTACGCAACCATGGCGTCAGAGAAATCGCTGATGATATGCAAAAGAAGACGAGAGCCTGGCACAATAGTAGCTGCCGTCAAGAATTGCGCCGAATAATGGACAAGAAACGTCCTGACGAGGGATGGCAGATCGAAAGAGCAGTGTGTTTGGCTGTCGGCAGCTTCAGCAGAGACAACTGGCAGAGCCGGCAACGCAGTCTGATGCAGTTTGTAGCCTTTGTGGACATAGTGAAGCATCTGCAGCAAGGCGAAGAAGGCCAAATACAGTGTTTTGCGCAAGAGCCTCAGTTCACTGAATCTGATCAGACTTACCTCGCTTCTATTGGCATCCAAGTCATTGAACACCAATCTGGTGCGCACTCAAAAGCGCTCGGTCCTATACACGAACACCTAGGCCCTTCCACTTTCATCTTCGAGCCTTTCATGGACTTTGATTTCAATGGCATGCAAAGCTTGTTTAGCACCGACCCGGAGTTCTACATTGGATCTTCGGCGAAGCGCTGGGTCGAGCTCTCGAAGAACCATGTCCAGTCTGAAAAGCAGACGGCAGAGTCAAAAGCTGCAGATCTACCTGCCTCTGCAGTAGAAAAGGCGCTGAACTTCGGCCGGACGAGAGCATCATGCCATTTTCCCGTCTTTGAGGAGGAGCCACTGATTTTTGAGGGCTTGGATCTTTATTGGAAGTACCCAGACGGAGAGGACTAGTACTACGTGATCTATTCTTCCCTTCGATTAACGCAGACAATGCGATATTTATATCTTTGTCTCCACGATTACACGTCTTTGTTTGCCACATCTCGGTCAGCAGATCGGTGAAAGCCAATTTGCTCGAACTGCTGCAATACTGAAGCAATGCTGGCACTTCCGTGGTAGTGACTTCCTATTCTTCGGTCTCATCAAATGACCGCCAAATAGTGTTCATGCTCCCAAAGCGGAAGGATTTCCGCGCTGGACAGAGCCTAGGTCCGCCGGGAATATGGAGGACATCTCCCGAACCCTTGACGTCTCGAACCCCGCTATAGACCTACATGACATAGAGGACAATTGTAGAGACGATCCCATTCTCCCCAAACCAGATCTTCGTCTCAAAAAGAGGTAGGTTCATTCGACTTATCCCCATTATATTCATCACCCTAGCTTCCCATCACCATGGCCGTGCAATCTTTCCGTGAGATCCTGGGCGCACCCCGCTCCACCGCCTCGCCGAACAACAGCGCCCTCGTCATCATCGACGCCCAGAACGAGTACGCCGAGGGCAAGCTGAAAGTCTCCAATGCGCCGGAGACGAGGAAGGCTATTGCCGCGCTGTTGAAGAAGTACAGAGAAGGGGAGGGGAAGGTGGTGCATATTGTCCATGATACCCCTCAAGGCGCACCGGTCTTCACGCCTGGCTCGAAGCTGGCGGAGGAGTACGATGAGTTGAAGCCATTGGAGAGCGAGAAGGTCATCCGCAAGATCCATCCGAGTGCTTTTGCGGATACGGAGTTGCATACGTATCTGAGGGGGATTGGCGGGTTGAAGGTTGTGCTTACGGGATACATGGTGCGTTTCACGTCTCTAGCCACAACCACTGCTCTTCGGGCTAACAATTCAGGCCCATGTGTGCGTCTCGACGACAGCGAGAGATGCCGCTCGATTAGGGTACGACGTCCTCATCGCCGAGGACTGCGTGGGAGATCGGGATATCCCAGGCGCCAGCGGCAACGATGTCACGAAGATGGTCATGCATGAGCTTGCTGATGCTTTCGCTACTGTGGTTCAGAGTAGCGAGATCCAGTAAGTCAGGTGGAGACTGTATGTGAGGCAAAACGTATCATGAAAGTGTGTTGGAATTTACAAGGACTGGAAAGCGGAACATCCATACCTGCTAAAGCTACTCCATCTTTTTCTCTCACCTCTGGCTCTCGGCTTTCAGACATCAATTTGGTTCTTTCTCCGACTGAAGAAGCATACCAATCTCCCCTCTTTCAACTCTTCAAATCACATTCCTAACCGGGCTAGTCTTCTCGCTCTCAAGCTTAGCCGTGTTGCTAGCTTTGGCCTGATCTTTGATCGTCTGCAGCGACGTGCAACTGTGGTCCTCAGGAATACGATGGTTAGCGCAGAACTTGCTTGTGCAAGCGCTGCAGTCGCCGAAGATGCGTTGGGATGGTTTCTTGCATCCCGTGAAAGAGCATGAAGGTGCCTTGTTCGGCATGTTGGATGTTGTGCGGGCTGTAGTTTGGAGTGGAGTGATGTTCGGGTGATTTGATTTGAAAAGACTTTTTCTAATCGTGAAGCAAAAGTACAGTACGATATAGAAGAGGAGTCGCTGTCATAAAAAGCAGGCATGGCAACTTTTGCACAAGGGTATTGTGTCTCGTTCGCCTTGAGATAGACTTTGTTCAACTCATAGTCCGTCTCTGGGACCTTCTTTGTTCTCACTCGTCATCACAATGTGGATGCACAACGCGAGCGCCTGGTAGTTGATTTGACCACACGATCTCCGGTCGCTCATTGCACATTACGAACAGCTATCACTACCAGCAACGAACTCCCCATCGCTGTTCTCGCACCCGCATTCGCCCGTATTCGGGTCTTTGATACAGCCCGTGCCAACACCCGACGACTTGCCATGATCCTCGACCCAGAAGAAAGTCCAGCAATCCTCCTTGTCTTCCATGTCACCGGGAGTGTCCGGCGGCGAGCATGTATAAGCCGAGCAAGTCCCGTACGGCGCGCCATGAGCGGAGTCGTACTGATGGTCGGTCTCGAACACGGCGAAAGTCTGCGTGTCGCTCGTGCGGGTATTGTGAGAACACTCAGCAGCTTGAATGGCTTTGGATACTTTTGCAGCATCGCTGGTATTATTTAGTACATTTTTGACGGCGATGGTTTATAGGAAACAGCGGCATACCAGTTGTAGGATGTCGGGCATCTGTTCTTGGAGTTGCTCAGCGCAGGGTCAAGCGTAGCGTGAGCGCCATACGCCAGCGCGAGCGCAATGCTGAAGATGGAAAGGGAACGCATGTTGGATAATAGTCTAGCACGGAAACAATGGGTTGTATGGTGAAAAGCCTTTAAGTAGAAGTAAAAGAATGATTGTCGCCAAATACAGTGTCAGTGACCAAAGCGACTTGTTATACTTACAGACCAGGCACAACACCTAAGGTACACACGTTTCACAAGTCTTCTAGACCACATGTGATGTGCAAGTGTCACAGGTATATTGCCCTGCAATCCTGGGCCTTTGTCGCATTCAAATTTCCGACAATCTGAAACCGGTGAGGTCCGTCGGGTCTCGCCGCTTGGAGGCAGGGCTGCTCGTCCTTGATGCATCTTTTTGCTGATCCATCTTCCATCCTGTCCACTGGAAAGCTCACTGGTATCTCACGAAACCAATTTGTTACGCTGAGTCATCAACTTGACATCCTCATGTGCTGCGGAGACCTTCCAGAGCCGTTGAAGGAGCGCAAGCAGGAACCTTCGTCTTGGATACCTTTGTTCGTCTGGTTCTTCTTGCGCATCATATTCATCTATCGGCTCACGCATAATGCCGCATTAGATACTCCACGATATCCTGTCATTCACCTGTATGTACGCTTGGTGTTCGAAGTACACCCTCCGGAGAAGCATCAGGACGGAGAACACATTCGCTTTAGAAGTGCATTTGCTGTGTCCAAGAAGCTGCCCCGTAAACAGTATCCGACTGTACAGGGTATTGGATCCCTAATCAAGCTCAAGCTGCTAATAGTGCATCGAAAGCATTCTGTAATTGAGACCACTCCGATACATGTGCCGACTGCCACTCGCTTATCCTTTCAATACCTGCAAGGTCTTCATGCATGCGTTCTGCATTTGTCGTGCCGTCCAGCACACTTACTTTGCCCAGGCCAAGCACGAGCCCATACAGCGCTACAGGAAGACTTACGCCGACAACTTTGGCGAGCTCGCGCGTTGGCTCCGACATTAGCAAGTGAGGATTTGCAGTCAAGGTCCAGAAACTCTGGTAGGTCATATCTTTCTCCGCGCAGAACTCTCGGACTTCTTGGTCATAGCCTGTGTCGCGGAAGAATCGGTTCTGGACTACGGAGGGCTTGATCGAAGCAAATTTGTAAAGCTCCTCAAGAGCCGAGATACTGTAGATGTTTGAGATGCCCAGTGTGCGTACAGAGTTGGGCACATGAGTCTCCATTGCGCGCCATGCTTCTTCGGTCTGGCTCAGCGAAGGAAATGGAGAATGCAGGACAAGGCAGTCAATATAGCTCGAGTGTTGGATATCACCTTCCGCGGAGCCGAGATTGCGCAAAGACGATGCAACAGAAGTATTAACTTGATCGGTAATGCTGGTTTTGGGATCGTATGGCATCTTCGTCGGATCCTGACCGTACACAGACGTGAATTTGGTTTGAAGATAGAGATCTTGCCTCTTCAGTCCAGTCTCTCGAAGTGCATCTTGAATGCCTAAGCCAACGAGATCTTCTTGATAGTGTTTCGGCTGCGCTGCGGTGTCGACGCCTCTGAAGCCAGCCGCAATGGCCTGCTTGACCAGTGTCCTGGTGCGCTCCTTCTTCCAGGCAGTCCCATAGATCAACCGGGGAAGTTTTGAGGCGGATGCTGTTACCATTATCTCATACAGATCGCTTGCACATATGAATTACTACCTAAGTACAATAGTTGTGATGCATGTGAGAGAGGCCGTAAGGAGTAGCCGATGACAACATTGTCCGGACGCACCAGACGACCAGGTGCCGGTGGTTAGTCAGCGAATGGAAGTCCACACTCTCATCTTCAACAATGTTCTCTGTGAGCACCCATCAAAGTCGCCCCTATCACGGCCGCATTCGTGCTGAATAGTACGTTCTAGCCTCGCGGCGCCCTTAATGCGTGAAAAGCTTTTTAAGATGACTTGTCAAGGAATACGAAGAGCGCGAGTCACAGACACCCGAGGCTGAGTTTGCGACGCGCGGTCGGGCGCGCCTTCAGTCTCCGAATATCGCGATAAATCGAACGCGACGTAGACCCTTTTTCTCGCATCTGGAACCAAACGCTATGGGCCTTGTCATTTCTTGCGCAATCCCAATGGTCGCAACAGAGCGACGTGCGGCCAGTCCGCCTCGTGGGCGACATGAAACGCCGTAGAACACTTTGTCATCCACTAAGCTGGGATCCATTCCTGAGCTGTCCTCCCTGTCAGCGGCTAAGTCATGGTACCTGAACAATCTGATCTGGGTCCTTCCCTGGACGTGCACGACTTCTCGGATTGTATGCAGGTCTACCTGGTCTTGCCCTTTCTATTACCTGCGTAGCCATCCCGATCAGCGGACATTGGCGGGCAAGAGTAAGATCATGCGATGAAGGCTGCTCTGCGGAGCAGCTTGAAAAATGCTGCAAACTACGTAAGTGGCCAATTGACCTGGGGTTGCTTGACTTGTAGCCTCTGTTCATGTATGAAAACTGAAGTCAATGTCGGTTTCCAATTCTCCGCCATCTCCTTTGTTCAGTCTTTCAGTGTTCAGCTAACTACAGGTCTCCGGGTTTTGCACCTCGGTGGATATCTCACACAATGTCTCACGACCAAAATGATGTATTGCCCATGACATTGTCCGAAAAGCCATCGACGAGCGACGAGATGGCCGTCATGCGACCTTCGGATGACAGCCAGAATGACCTTCTCCCTCCAAAGCCCCTAGAGCCACGTGCGGCTCCTGCCACTCCCGCGCATTACGAATCCCGTTCAGACCGCGAAAGATCGATGAGCCAGGCGCCACCGCGGCGACATCCTTCGAGACAAGTGATGCGATGGGCGCCTCCGCCTCCACCTAGCGAGTATATATGGGACGATGAGAGACATCCTCATAGGGCGCGCACGTCGTTCGACTACAGCGGCATCGAAAGAGGCGTGCCAGTAGGGCCTCCAAGCGACTACTACTACCAGGACTATTATCACGAGCCTTACTACAGCCGACGTTACCAGCCTCAGATGTCATCTCAGCCGCCCCCAACATTGCCGGATGGTGAGTAACAGAAATGTCGCGCCGTCTCTTAAGCACTGAAGGCTGACTATGAGAACAGGACCTCCCGGCCCTCCTCCGCCTCCTCTACGACGACCACATCGCTCAGAATGGGACGACTCGTCAGATGACGAAGACGCCGCTGCCGCTGCAGTCTCCCGCAAGAAGCGAGAAACGACAGCGCGGAGCATGACACCGCCGGAAGAAATCCTGCGACTCCCCTTCACCATGTGGATGAACAGTAACGCCAAGAACCGTGAGTCGCTCATACAGTCTGCTACCTCGTCACTGCTGATGCCCATTAGACTTTGTCGCCACGATTGCCGAGTTCGTGGGCACGACTATGTTCCTCTTCTTCGCTTTTGCCGGGACACAGGTGGCAAATGCGGGGGCGAAGAATAGTAGCAACACGACCACCAATGCGGCAAATGGTTTCTCGCCGAATGTCCTGGCCTACATCGCCCTCTCGTTCGGTTTCTCGCTTATGGTCAATGTCTGGATCTTCTTTCGCGTGTCGGGTGGTCTTTTCAACCCTGTAAGTACGCCATCTTGGCATACTGTGATGTCGTATGCTGACTATGTGACAGGCTGTGACTTTGGCCATGATCATGGTCAGGAATATGAACCTTATCCGAGGCTTCCTCCTACTAGGCGCACAGCTTACTGGTGCTATCTTTTCGGCATATATCGTCAGCATCTTGTTCCCGACACAGTTCAACGTCCGTACGACGTTGTCTGCCGAGACCTCTCGAGTTCAAGGCGTCTTTATTGAGGCGCTCCTGACTGCGGAGTTGGTCTTCACCATCTTCATGCTGGCCAAGGAGAAGCACAGGGCTACCTTCATGGCTCCCGTTGGCATCGGTCTGGCGCTTTTCGTTTCTGAACTCATCGGAGTCTATTACACTGGCGGTGTACGTCCGATCATCCACCGCCCTTGAAACCATGGCTAACGCATAGTAGTCACTAAACCCAGCGCGATCCTTCGGACCCTGCGTTGTGAGCGGCGTCTTTGATTCCGAGCACTGGATTTACTGTAAGCGCTCCTACCCTACCCCGGGCACTGCCCAATTTTCCAATCTAATTTTCATGCTAGGGGTTGGTCCAGGGCTCGGTGCTATCATTGCCGTCGTCTTTTACAAGTTCATCAAGATCTTACAGTATGAGGTGGCGAACCCAGGCCAGGACGAAGCTTCCGACGAACTGGCCGAGAAGGCCGCGGCGTCGCCGAAGAAGGATGAGAAGGATTTGAAGGAGGAGGTTTGATGTTTATTCATGAATGAAGATGACGGGTAATGGTCAGATGGATGGTTTTGATGTGGTATGTTGGGAAGGAGTTGTTGGTCAGTACAAGAGGTCCGCCTTTGGGCTTCATGGGGTCAGTGACGAATTTCGTATTTCTTTGCATCTAGCGAAGTACCGTTCTAATGGGAATCCTTATGAAATTGATATCGTTTACATTTCAGGCACGAAGCAACAGAGGTTTGAAGCACCAGAAATCCCTTCCAAGATAGCTTTCGTCGTTGGGAAAATACTGTAGATCGATTTAAGATCTCAGCTGAAGAGAGCAAAGATATGGCTATGACGGAGGGCATCAATACTACCTTCAGAGCTACCTACAAACTTGCCTTAACCAGGGAGGATGCGCCATCATATCTTCACCCAAGTAAAAATGGAGTTCACGCAACATGTAAGCATGCTCCCGCACGTTGGGAAATGTGATTTTGATGTCACATCCACGCTCATGTGAAAGTGAGAGCACTCACCATGTGATCTTCCAGCGACAGTTCTTTGCAACCTCTACAACCTGGTCTTGAGCAGCCAAACAATTACTTCGTAGGCTCGGACAATAGCGACCGCAATAGACAGAGACAGAAGCAAGCAATGGCGAACCCAATGGGCGACGTGTCCGAGTAAGTGAGACGACTAGCAACCTCGGAAGGGAGGGATTGGCTTACGTGGTACAGATACTTCGATTCGAAGACGATGTCTGACGTGACTGTAATCTTCGACACTGAACATGGCACCTGCAGCATCTCCGCCCACAAGCTCGTCCTGGCTCAAAGCAGCGACTTCTTCAAGAAAGCCTTCATCGGCAACTTCAAAGTACATCTCTCCTGAACTCTCGTAAAGCTTCACAAGTGCTCCGCAAAGCTAACACCCCCCTCCCAGGAAGCCACCTCCGCCGAAATCAGACTCCACGACGACAACCCCTTCGCGCTCTTCAGCCTGCTAGCTTACTGCTACGGCCTCCGCTTCGACGGCCGCTCCGAGTACTCCAAAACCGACATCCGCATCGACTGCGACGATCACGGCGCCGCCTACGTCCAACATCAAGTCGACGTCTACGTCGTCGCAGACAAATACGGCGTCGGGAACCTCTGCACCGACATCCTAACCAAGCTCCCTAGCATGCTATCCCGTATCACGACCCCCTCCCACTCAGCTGCGCAGTACCCTACGTACCTCGACCAAGTCGCCCGACACATCTACCTCGCCCACCCCGTCGCGGCGAAGCAGCTCCGCCGGCCTATCGTGGAGATGTTCGCCAAGCACGTCAAGAGCTGGGTCGGGACGGCGGAGTTTGAGCGTCTGGTGCTAGACCTGCCGGAGTTTTCTGTTGAGCTTTTCCGGGCTTTGGCGGGGGATGGAGGGAAGGCTGGTACTACTGCTGCAGCGGGGAGACCTAAGCGTGGACAGAAGCGGGGGTTGCCTGGTGAGGCGCCCGCCTGGCGGGCTATCAATGATTCGTAGGGCATTGATTCGGAGAGCTTGATGGACAATGCGATCCCAGATCTATGGACGATGGGACTTTACGGGTCGTGCATGAGGGTTAAGCAGAGACGTGGGTGGTTTTGGCAATGGTGTGAGGTCAAGTGGACGTGATTGGGATTCAGGGAGCCAAGCTTCTTAAGGAGAGGAGCCTGCGAGAGCGCATATATCGCGGAACCAGCTTTTCAATGATGTTACTTGTTACTTTCCAAAGTTGTCAAGTGCATGATGCTGCGGTCTATTTTAATGTTGGGGTGACCTCCCTTCACGTTTCCGTATCTATAATTTCCGCAACGAGCTCAGTACTGGGTCCTCAGCAACACCAACGTAGTGTTGCCATCTGAGCCACTCTCGTTCATGCCATTCGTGGTGAAATTCCGTCCGGCTTAGGGCGGTCAACACCAGTATAGGCCTCTGGGATCCAGGGGCAAATGCCCCGATGCCTTTTCGCACCCTGCTCATGCAAACTGAATCTCGGCTATGCCTGCCGCTCGACTAGCGAACCGTTGTCCGGGAGAGACAGCGTGAAGCCAAGGCACAGACAGCTGTCGGCACATGAGTGTTGCGCCAGCTACCCCAAGGTGGCCAAAGACTCTTTGCGGCCAGGGCAAGTTCCATTAGCACCGGGAAGATGCACACTGAGACTCTCGAAGGTACTCGTAACACGACAGACCTCTCGAGATAGCCATGGAAGGCCGTTCCAGCCCTTATCGCACGCCAAACTCCTTATTGAAAGCCCTCCCAATAACCATCTTCCTCACCTCACTCGTCCCCGCCCCAATCTCGTACAACTTCGCATCCCTCATGATCCTGCCCGCGGGCATCTCATTCATATACCCCATGCCGCCCAGACATTGGATAGCATCCATACCACACTCGGTCGCGCGCTCAGCCGCATACAGAATCGCGCCGGCGCAGTCCTGAGTGCGGATGTCCGGGTCCTCGTGCGACTCGTCGATCGCCCGGGCAATACTGTATGTCAGCGCGCTCGAGGCGCGGTATTTCGTGTACATGTCTGCCAGCTTGCCCTGGATGAACTGCTGCGTGGCGAGCGGGACGCCGAATTGGTGCCGTTCGTGCACATAGGGTAGTGTGCAGTCGAGACTGGCTTTCATGAGGCCTAGTGGTCCGGCGGAGAGGACGAGGCGTTCGAGATCCAGGCCTTCCATTAGTACGCGGACGCCTTTGTTCTTGGCTCCGAGGACGTGCGACGTTGGGACGAAGACGTTGTCGAGGACTATCTCGCCCGTGTTGGACCCCCGCATGCCTAGTTTGTCGAGTTTGCGGGCGCAGGAGAAGCCCTTGGCGTTCTTAGTCTCGACCAAGAAGGCCGTGATGCCTTTGCTTGCTGCGTCCGGCTCGGTCTTGGCGTAGACGATAATAAGGTCGGCGTCGGGGCCATTGGTGATCCACATTTTGGTCCCGTTGAGGACGTAGCCGCCGTCGACTTCTTTCGCGGTCATTTTCATTGAAACGACGTCGGATCCGGCGTTGTGCTCGGACATTGCGAGGGCGCCGACTTTCTCTCCCGAGACCAGGCCGGGGAGGTGTTGGGACTTTTGCTCCTCGTTGCCGTTGAGCATGAGCTGGTTGACGCAGAGCTGGCTGTGTGCTGCGTAGCTTAGGCCGATGCTACCACTGGCCCGGCTGAGCTCTTCCATGATGACACAGTGGGCTTGGTAACCCATGCTGAGGCCGCCGTAATTCTCGTCAGCTGTCACGCCGAGCAGACCGGCTTCGCCCATCTTCTGCCACATTTCCATGGGGAATTCGTTCTGGTGGTCAGTTGCCTGGGCTACGTCGAAGGATATCTCCCGCCTGGTAAATTCGATAGTACGCTCGCGTAGCTCGTCCAACTCATCCTGCGTAGGAGGCGTGAAGTTTTTGGGGTGTTTTGTAGAAGCATAGCGGCAAGCATTAGACGCTATGATGGCGGGACGGACTGTACGACGTGTCGGGAACAATGTCGTGCTCCTGAAGAATGCCGATCGAAGGGCTGGTAGAGGAGACATGATCGGTGAGGTGTAACTCCAAAATACAGCGATGGGCCGAAGTGGTAGAAGCGTTGGAGGGTCCTAGGAGGTTAGTAGACATGGAGACAACCGAGATGTGGTGTTTATGCGGAGTCTCCAGACCCGCCTCCGCTTACCCTCGGTCTTGGCGGGGCTAGCGTGAAGTGAATGCCAATGCAACAGCTTAAAGCCGAGCAGTGTACCCCATACTTCCCCATCTCCCCGGTGACCTTCTTCTTCCTCTCCGCCCTTGTCCGCAATGTGAAGCCGTCATGGCTTCTCCAGTACTCGCCCGACGGGCTCTACGCCTCTCCATCCGCTGCCATGCAATCCAACCCCAACCTCAGCGCCTCATCCCCGCTAGAAGGACCGCCGCAACCTATACCTCTCCCCACCAAGCGGCTCAGATCTCAGAAATACCAACCACAGTCGATCCGAATAGCCAAACATACCAGGACAATGCAGCCTCCATGTCATCTTTGGTGGAGAAGCTCTCCCATCTCCACGCACAGGCAGCACAGGGCGGGCCGGAGAAGGCGAGGACGAAACACCGAGAACGAGGCAAGATGCTCGTGAGGGACAGGATCACCGCGCTGACTGATCCGGGAACGAGCTTCATGGAGCTGAGCGCTTTGGCTGGTCATGAGCTGTACGAAGGGGAGGAGGTACCGGCAGGCGGCATTGTGACCGGCATCGGCACCGTCGAGGGAACCATGTGTATGATTGTAGCCAACGACAGCACGTACGTATCTTACCAATCGAAATCATTGTCTGCCATTCTAGTCCAGCTATTGACTGTGAGAGAGTGTGAAAGGAGGGACATACTATCCCATCACCGTCAAGAAACATATCCGGGCTCAAGAAATCGCCCAGCAAAACCGTCTCCCTTGCCTCTACCTCGTTGACTCCGGAGGCGCCAATCTCCCCCATCAGGCAGACGTATTTCCAGACAGGGATCACTTCGGCCGTATCTTCTTCAACCAGGCCAGAATGAGCTCGCAAGGCATCCCGCAAATCTCAGTAGTCATGGGTCCTTGCACTGCAGGCGGCGCATACGTCCCCAGTATGAGCGATGAGACGATCATCGTCCAAGAGCAAGGCACAGTCTTCCTTGCCGGGCCGCCTCTAGTCAAAGCTGCAACCGGCGAGGAAGTCTCAGCCGAAGAACTCGGAGGTGGGAAACTCCATAGCGAAGTCTCCGGAGTAACAGACTATCTCGCTGTGGACGACGCACACGCCCTCGTCCTCGCCAGAAGATGCATCAGCAACCTCAACTACCCCTCCATCCCATCCCCAACCAAAGCCTTCAAAGAACCGATCCACGACCCCGCCGAGCTGGACGGCATCGTAGGCACGAACCTCAAACAGAACATCCCCATGCACGAAGTCATCGCCCGCATCGTCGACGGCTCCTCCTTCTCCGAATTCAAACCCCTCTACGGCAGCACGCTCATCACGGGGTTCGCGACCCTGTACGGCCGGCCCGTCGGCATCGTCGCCAACAACGGCATCCTCTTCTCCGAAAGCAGCCTCAAGGGCGCCCACTTCATCCAGCTCTGCTGCCAGCGCAACATCCCCCTCGTCTTCCTGCAGAATATCTCCGGCTTCATGGTCGGCCAGGATGCCGAGAAAGGCGGGATCGCGAAGAACGGCGCTAAACTCGTCACCGCTGTTGCGTGTGCGGATGTCCCGAAGTTCACCGTCGTCGTGGGATCTAGCGCGGGCGCGGGGAACTACGGTATGTGTGGGCGCGCGTATAGTCCGCGCTTCCTGTGGACGTGGCCTTCGGCGAAGACGAGTGTCATGGGGCCTGAGCAGCTGAGTGCGGTTATGGAGGCCGTGGGGAAGAAGGTCGATACGGGCCTCAGGGATAGGATCGAGCGCGAGAGCGATGTGCTGTTTGCTACTGCTAGGCTGTGGGACGATGGCGTTATCCCGCCGAGTCATACGCGCCAGGTCTTGGGAATGGGGTTGGATGCTGCGTGTGGGGGTAGTGTGGAGAGCAAGGAGACGAAGTTTGGAGTTTTTAGGATGTAGTCGTTGTATCTTTCATAAGCTAGTAAGACCGTGACGGTGCACTGCGGCTGCTTCCAAAAGCCATTGGGTCATAGATGATGCGGATGAGGAGACTCTCAGCTTCGCACGCTGTCTGTGCGATAAGCTGTCTTGATGCGAATTCGGACTCATCTATTGGCAGTAATATACTCGAGACGAGTCCCTGACATGCGGACTTGAAAAAAGGAGGGGAAAAAACACCAAAAAATCATGCACATGGCAGCAAGAAGGAGAGCCTTAGAGAACATCCCATATCCAGATGAAAGTAATACACGCCACTCCACTAAATCTCAGCTCACTTCCCAACCGCCCACCCCGCCATCTTATGAATCAACTCCTGATCATAGACCGGCTGGACGTCCCTGCCCTCTTCATCCAAACTTCCCAAATAATCCGTAATATCCCTCCCATCAAACTCCCTGAGATCAAACCCATTCCCAAGAAAAGCAAACCGGTTGTCATCCCAATACTCCATCTCGTAGTCCTCGTACCTGACTCGGCTCAGGAGGTGCAGGAAATGCAACCGCGACCCAGGGTATATGGCCGCCTGGCCGTCGGCTCTGCCTTGCTTGAACCAACTCCGACACGGCGACGTCCAGGCGGTACGTTGGAGGAAGAGATCGGCGTGCTGGCGGAATTGACGGGAGATGTCCAGGCGAGGGGTCAGGCTCTTGATGTTCTCTTCTTGCGCTTTGGACACGATGTCCAGCATGTATTGGGTCCAGCGCTCGATGAGCGGCATGAAGGAGCCGTGGCCGAGGGGTCCGTAGGGCCCGCAGTAGGTGAAGTGGTTGGGGTATGTGGGGATGCTGACGGAGAGGTACGAGGTTACTTCTTCGGCCCAGAATGTGCGGAGGTTGATCCCGGTGCCGTTGATTAGGGGGAAGCGTGGACGCCAGGAGGTGTCGAAGCCTGTGGCGCAGATTATCACGTCGCATTCGTGTTCGCGGCCGGTGTGGTCGAGGAAGCCTTTCTCGGTGATTCGGCCAATGGGATCCGTGAAGATGGTTGCGTTGTCGGCTACGAGAGCTTCGAGATAGCCGGGCGCTGGGGTCGGTCTTCTGCATCCCGGATTGAAGTTCTTGGGAATGATCTTGTCACATAGTCTTGGATCGCCTTTGAGATGTTTCTCCATTTGTTTGTAGCTGAAATCACGCGCTTTCTCCGCCTCTTCTGAGCCCTTGATAATGAATTTAAAGCGCTGGTTCAGCTCGTTCTCGATCTGCTTACGGTATTCGAGATACTTTTTCGGGTTCTGAGCGAGGTAGTTCAGCTGCTCTTCGGTGTATTCAAAGTTGGCTCCTTCTTTGCCTGCCCAGGTCTGAGCGAATCCGGGTGTGATCCAGATTGGACTCCGTACCCAGTGGAAAATGTGCCCGGCGGTTTTGGAGATGTTGGCGACGATTTGGACTCCTGAGCTTCCAGCCCCAATGACCGCCACCCGCTTGCCCTCTAGCGGAAAGCCCTCTTCGTAGGCAGCAGAGTGCATAAGCTTCCCTTGAAAATCGTGTAGGTTCGGAATGTCGGGCCACTTGTAATTGTTAAGTACACCGCCAGCATTGATGAAGAACTCGGCTTCATCATCTAACAGCTCATCGGTTGTCAAATTCCTCACTTTCAAGCGCCAAACGCCAGCATTTCGGTCCCATGCGGCGTGCTCGACCTGGTGTTTCAACCTCACATACTTGTTGGTGAAGTTGTGCTCCTCGTAGATATCTTTGAGATATTGCCATATTTCCGGCGAATACGAATAGAAGTGTGTCCATAGCTTGATCTTCCAGGAGAACTGATAATTTACTGACGGAATATCGCATGCGCAACCGGGGCTATAGAGAGTAAGATGCTGTATTATAATCATGTGATGTGGATATAAGTGTGACATGCTTACTAGCGATTTTCCAGCCATGTGCCGCCGACATCATGATTCTTCTCATACACGGTGATCTTCACGTTTTGTAACTGCTCCTCGGCCTTCTTGAGGAAGTTTACAGTGCTTGCTCCGGCTCCCATGAGCACGACACGGATTGGACGCTTTGTGCCATAAGGCACCTCACGGATTCGGTAGCCACTGGCGTCAGACTCCGGGATGAGTAGGCCGTCTCTTTCGGCTGTCGGGTTGTTATTCTCTATATCGTGAGCATGTCCGTTGGCGTAGATACTGTTTGGGGGCGCATCATGTTTAATGACCATGGTGGTGGCAAAAACTGAAAGAGGATGAAAGAAAATGTGGAATGAAGTAGAAATTAGGATGGGTATCGTGAAGGGGTTGAAATGGGAATGTACGCCGAGCAGCAGTTGGAACGCAGTCTATGGTGTCCTGTTCTGTTAATCACCACCCTCGGAGGTGGGAGCTATCGCAAAGCATAAGCTGGAGACACTATCACAGCTCCGTGTACATGCAGTGGTGGGCCTGCGGAGGTAACCTCGGATAGACGAGGTGCATTGTCGCAAGGCTTATACTCAAGTGGCGGAATAGCTGCAGATGGACGGTCTAAGCCGGTTCACAGCCTCATTGGCCTTACATCTCACACGATCAGTCCATCAGCCATATTGATGATAGAAAAGCATCATGTCGTTGCTCATAGCCATGGCCACAGCCACGGCAGGACGTCGCAGCATGGATCTCAGGTGACTGCGCGACGCGTCATGACGCGTGTCCCGATCCAGCTCACAGCTCTCTGCTGTTCTCGCGGAATACCTAGGTACCCAGGTACCGTGATGTATACTGTGGCGCTATCATACAAGCCACATGTGCCTAGGGTATAGGTGGTTTGTGAATCGCCGTGTCATGGATGATGTTGATGTGGCGGAAGGTGTGCATGCCTGATGCACGACCTCCTTGGTGCAGTACGTACATGTCGAAGTCCGGTACGGTAACGGATGAGGCTCATGTCGGTAGTAGGACCATTCTACCTACATACCTACTATGTATGTAGGTAGTAGCGAGCCTACATTAGGTAAGGTACTTCGGCGACGGGGCGCTCTCGCCAAAGTTCACGTCCGGGTTGTCTTCCGGTGATGTCTTGGCATTGCGGAACCCTCCGCCCTCCACGACCCACGCGCTGCGGCGGAGCGTTCAGCGGTGCACGTGCTGTACAGTAGTCAGCGGACGAGGGGCACAGCGCGCGCGGCACCACAGTCCCCGACCGAGAACCCCGGCGAAGTCAATTGTGGGGGGATGCACACCTGCAGTAATACTGAATGACAGCAGCGGCGAGGCTCACTCGACTCTCTGTACGACACGTCCGGCCCGCGACTCGTCATCCTGCCGTTCCAAGGCCATATCACGTCCCACCAGCCCGACTTCTCTTACCTCCAAACCGCAGTGGAACGACCGTCTGATGATCGACACCCACGACATCCACACTTGACCCCGAAGAGGAATGCGCTCAGTCACCATAGCCCCTCGAGTACGGCGATAGCAAGAGAAGAAAGAGAAGCACAGGCTGTCGGCGCCGTAAGACCTGATGCGGCTTGCGCAACGTCCTAGATCTCAGCCTGCTAGCAGGACTGCATTCGCTTTAGCCCTGGAGCCGACATAGAAGGTGCCCGCCTCTGCGCGCACATTGTGTAAAAGAGTCGCATCATGTCATACTACCAAAGTGGGCAGTATCAACAGCCCCACCCCAATCAGCCACCCTATGATCAGTATGTAGATCAATACGGACAACCATATGCGCCCCAGCCCGACCAGAATGGGTCATACGCTGGTCAGTACGGTAGTCAGCCAGCATACCCGGGTCAGCCGACGTACGATCAGTACCAGGGTGGAGGCGGACCGGTGCAGCAGCTCAACCCCAGCTACTCTGATAGCTACCACTCACCCAGAAGCACATCTTTTGGAGATCCTTACGGAACGCCGCAGCAGCAATACGAACCGCAAAGCTACCAGCCCTCCTACAACCCACAAGCCTATGCTCAACAGAGTCCGCAGCAATCTTCAATACCAGGGTACAATCCCCAAGCATACGCGAGCCCGACCCAAACCCACTATGGGCAACAGCAATACAATCCCGCGGCATATGCGGAAACTTCTTCGGGTACTAATGGTACCATGGCCGCAGCGCCGTATGGTTATTCGCCGGGCACGTACTCAGGATCCACTTTCTCTCCCCAACAAACAACATATGGCCAATCGCCATCTCAAACCTATAGTCCGCACCAACAATACAATCCTCAGTTACCAAGTCATCCTTATGGAAGTTACGGCCAACCGGCTGTGCCTCCCCAAAGATCAGCGACGTACTATACACCATCTACGACTAGCCCGCAAGTGAGCATGCCCTATCCGAGTTCAACTGAGTCTCACAGACGGCCCCACTCCCAAAGCTTCAGTACCTCAACAAGATCTCTGCGCAATGAACACCGTCGCGCCCAAGTGACCCCGCAGCTTTCCAACTATTACAATCAGACCACTCAGCCCTCCCCTCCAAGTCGACAATCGCCTTCGCCTCTTCGCGCCGACATGCCATCACCGCCGAGCTCAACACCTGGACCAACACCGCCAGCGCATACTTCGTATGGGTCGTATGGCCAGGTGTCGAGAAGTAACACTCTTGATCGTCACCCACAGTCCAGGCCGCTGCCTGGACCACCGGAGCCGGACGTGGAGCCAGAGTACTTTCAACACGGCGGCAGTCATGAAATGACCCACGAGGAGGCAGAAGCCTTGAGCCAGGAAGAATTGTTCAGCCAGGTCGAAAATGCTGTTCTCAATGCAGGGAGCGCACGCAACTCGCATTCTTCGCGTAGATCACAAGGCCGTAGTCCATCAATAAGCGTCGTGCAACCACCATACCCGACTGACGAACAGCCGACTCCCCTTTTCACTGCTGTTCCGCCGCAGGCTTCCAGAATGGGAAGGCAAGGGAGTGTCGTGAATGGTCATCTGTCTCCGGCTTCGGCTTCCGCCCACCCTCCGCCGGAGCCACAATACAGTGACGAAAGTGATGCCGAGGCAGCGCAAGGATTGGCCATGATGCAGATGGCAGAAGAGGATGATCGACGTCGGCAGAGCGTCTCTGGGAGCATGGGTGGTCAAACCAGGTTCAATGGCTATGGATCGCTCCGGCAGCCGAGAAGCACTGCCGCGGGTGGCGCAAGCGACAGCGATGACTATGGTGCAGTGGACGTAAGCGCACTTGGTGGCGGATATGACGTGGGTGCTATGAGCTATGGCGGTGACCCGTCGCAACTCACTGTTATGAGCAGCCATCCCTCGGAAAATGCTAATGGCGTTGAATACACGCCACCAGTGTCTAGCCAACACTCGAGCATGCGCCGGAGCCATGCAAGTCAGTCAAGCCAGATCAGCGCGCGGAGCGGTTATAATTATCAGATGGATTCCGTTCATCCCTTTCCACCTTTCAATCCTGATGCGAGAGTCGATGCCGGTGGTACTGGCGGACTTGCAGAGCCAACAAGCCTTGGAAGACGCCAAAGTTATGATGAGGGTGACGAGTTTTCTTTCATGGAAGGCACCCACCTACCAGATCGCTTCCCAGACGAACCGCCGGACATTTACTTCCAGCAGGCAGGCGCAAATTACATGTCCGGGCGACCTTTGCCTGCTCCACCTAGTGATGACCTGAGCGCTCAAACCAGCGATATCAGTCGGACCAGCTCGATCGGGCAAATGTCTTACCAGCCCCATGCCGTAGATCCTTACATGACAAATGCGCAAGGTCAATGGGTCCCCAGAAGTACGAGCTTGATAAGTCATCAAACAACGCCGCAAGTGCCGCAGCCGCTGCGATCCAAGACGGACGCCGAACAGAGACGACAGCTCCAGCGATCGTCCACATATGCTCTAGCAGACGCCACTCCTTCGACCAGCATTGTCCCTGACCTCCCCAGTCTAGGCGCTAAGCGCTTTGTGCCGAGCAAGCTTGGTGCCCCGGAGTTCAAGAAATGCGAAGAACCTTGGTCGCTTATGTCTATCTTGAAGTGGCTTTTGACCATTGTTGGGCCAGAGCAGTATACGGAGCTGAAGGAAGCCGAGGTCAAGGAGGCCCTTGTTGCACTCTTCACAAACAAAGTCCCGACCATGAACATCGCGGATGCTGAAGGCCTCAGTACACTTGTTGTGAGCAACATGTATCAGACGGGCACACTGGCTACTACGGAAGAGTGGGTGAAGATCGTTCCTGGAGTCATGTCCGGCGTAATCTACCAACTCACTGGCGCAGGCTGCTACAGTCCAACCTTGCACAACCACATTGAACCGGGAAGGTGCTACAGTCGTCACTGCCAGCGTACACTGAAGAAAGTCAACCTACAGACTCAACCAGTCCGCACTGGAGAGAGCTGGGCAGAATTCTACAAGCTGACGAAAGAAGATCTTGAAGGCAAAGATCGCAAAGAGCTCGAGCGACAGAACGTGCTACATGAGATTGTGCAAACGGAAGATGTCTACATGGAACAGATGAACGTGCTGCGAACGCTGTACAGGGACACGCTGATTAAGGCTGATCCTAGCATCATCTCACCAAAGCGAAGAGAAAAATTCCTTAGGGATGTCTTCGGAAGAGCAGATGCTGTAAAGCAGGCCAATGAGGACCATCTACTGCCCCAGCTCAAATATCGACAGCAAGAACAGGGCCCGTGGGTCGTTGGGTTCTCCGATATCTTCAGGCAATGGATACGAAAGGCGAAGCAGGCATATCTTGACTATGCCGGAGGGTTTCCTGGGGCGAATTTCCTTGTCCGTCAGGAGCTAGATCGGAACATCGACTTTCGAATCTTCATCGATCGTGCCAGCAAGGACAAGCGCACTCACAGGCTGTCGTGGGATACGTTCTTGAAGGCGCCGATCACGAGACTTCAGCGCTATACTCTTCTCCTTGGAACTGTGATTAAGAACATGAAAGTCGAAAGTGAGGAGAAACGGAATCTGCAGATTGCCTATGATGAAGTCAAGTCCGTTACTTTGGAATGCGACGCTCGTGTGGCAGAGATGCAGAGGAAGGTGGACTTGACCGACCTCACTACAAAGCTCGTGTTGAGACCCGGGATGCATCAGGCAGTGGAGCTGAATCTGGACCATTTCGGTAGAGTCCTCATACATCGTGGCGACTTGCAAAGGATGGGAGGCAACCGCTTCACCTGGTTGGACAGCCATGCGCTTCTTTTCGATCACTATCTCGTGCTTGCCAAGACAGTTGCACAGAGGAGTGAGCAGGGTGGTAGCCAGGAAAAGTACGATGTTAGTCGCCTTCCCATCCCGATGGATCTCTTAATCCTTGAGAGCACCAACGACCCCCCGGTGCAGAAGAGCTCGTACGTCAAAGGTCTCACCTCTGTGTCTACCGTTTCTGGCAGGACAGCCACGCCTGCAGATGCGGGTATCACTAGGACGCAGTCAGCTACCAATTTAGGACCGGGTTCATTACAGCAAGCTAACACTGGCACTTCGAACAACTCGCTGCACACTGTCACTAGTCTTGGAGAAGGTAAAGACTCGGAGAAGATCATGTATCCGTTCAAAATCAAACATCTAGGTCGCGAGGTCTACACGCTTTTCGCGCCGAACGAGCAGGCCAGGAGAGATTGGTGCACCAAGATTGTCGAGGCCAAGACACGACACGCTGCTGCTTTGCATGCTCAGCACGCTGAACCTTTCACACTGAGAGTCATGGCAGACAGTGCATTCGTCTACGATGCTTTCGGTCTCAGTGGGGCAAGCCGCAGTGTCACCATCAAAGGCACACCCGTGGATCGTGCGCTCAATGAAGTTGAGCAGCGCTTCAAGGACACGGGCCGGCCTGGACCAATCTGCAGAGCAAGGGTCAATTGCGCGACTAGCTTTACCACTGCCTACCCTGCTCAACGTCGGATGGTCGCCGTGGGTACTGATTTCGGCGTGTATATCAGTGAGCAGGACAACCCACGAGGCTGGTCAAGAGTAAGTCATTCCTTCTTTGAAACCACTGTGATTTGTAGCTGACAAAGTCTAGGCAATCCAACTGGCTCGAGTGACTCAGATATCCGTGCTGGAGGAATTCAACCTGTTCCTGCTCATCTCGGATAAGGCACTGATTGCGTACCACCTGGATTTGGTCTGCCCAACCGACGCCAACGTACCTGCGCCCCGCAATAATGACTCTGGCCGCAAAGCCCCTCAGAAGCTTTCCGGTAGCAAAGATGTGGGCTTTTTCGTCTCTGGTCGGATGAAAGATCGCCAACTAGTCTTCTACAAGAAGCGGGAAAACCTTGCTTCCGTCTTCAAGGTCTTGGAACCCATCTACCAGAAGTCGACCGAGAAACGGAGAGGCATCTTCAAACGTGGCAATACTGAGTTCTTCCGAGAATACGACGACTTTTACATCCCGGCGGAATGCACCGGCGTCAACCTGTTCAACTCCAGCTTAGCCGTCAGCACATCCCGCGGCTTCGAGGTCCTCACCTTGGACAAGAAGGTCTCGAGTAGTGTTCCCGACCTCAAAGCGCCCCACGTGCAGAACATCGCCCAGCACATCAAGGACCAGAAAGCCCTCGCCATGCTGCGACTCAGCGACCAGGAGTTCCTCCTCTGCTACTCCAACTGCGCCGTCTACGTCAACAAGCACGGCGACGTCAGCCGGTCCGTCATCATGGACTTCGTCGGCTACGCTCAAGCTGCCGCCCTGCACGGCGCCTACCTCGTCCTCTTCGATAACGACTTCGTCGAGATCCGCAACGCCCAGAACGGCCGTCTGAAACAGATCATCTCCGGCCGCGAGATCAAGTGTCTCGACGACGGCGGGAGCTCGTCTGCTCCGACCGCGCCATTCATGCAGCACCCTCCTCCTGCTCCTGGTTCTGGCGTTAACGGTGCGCTTAACGGGTCCGGGCTTCCGGCTTCGGACCGTCGGACCGTCAAGTTCGTCATGCAGCACCCGGAACTGGAGCGGACGCAGATTGTTGTTGAGCTGTTGTTGAATGAGAATATGAAGGAGTAGGGGTTGCGCGGCGACCGCAGGGGTCTTTGGGTCAGGGAGGTAGAGGGGGGGAAAATGTTGGCCTAGCGGGGCGTCTTGGGACGCTTCTTGGATTTTCGTATCTGCTTTTCTCTGCGCGATACCATTTGCCTTTTCCCTTCTTCTGGTATTAGGGATGTCTGTTCAAACCGTGGACTTGAAGGTCTATGGCATTGGAGCTTTGTAGGGCAAAGGCTATAGCGTCCTGAGCGAAGGCTATCTGAGCTTTTAGTGAGGTCTTTTTGCTTCCCCGGTTTGAGAGTTCTACGTGTATGAGATTAAGACCGGTCGAGTTTTTTTTTTTTTTTTTTTTTTTTTTGCTTTGGACCCTTTCAGAAATCCTTCTCGAGATTATCAGAGCTTAAAAGGCTCGTACAGCTTTTCATCTCCCATCTCATCCACAATCGAGAATACTAAAGGTCTCTCCTACCTGTCCGGAGAAGCAGGTTCTGGGTGATCGTATTGCACCGAAGCTATGACTTCAGAATGGAGCCCGGTCACGGGCGATATCGGAGTACCTATCTGTGAGCCAGCCCTGGGGATGATGATAAATAGTTGATTGATTTCCCTTTTTGCTTTGTGAAGTGAGGAACATTGAATTCAAATTTGCTCTAATTCAAGGAAATCTCCCAAGTCAAAATTCGAGAGATCTTGCAACTAAGTCGAAACGAAATGCCGAATATCAACATCCACACTATCAAAGGCGTCCGCTCGCCGGAGGAACTCAGGAAGTTGGCCGATGTGGTTCAGCAGTGTAGTCTGGATTATTTCAAAGCGCCGCCCAGGGATCGGTATCAGGTATGACTTTGTGCCCCGTCTCACTTTCAGGACTTCATCAATCTCTCCTTTTTCATACCTGCATGCCACAATCCAGACATCCTCTCGTCCTGACCCCTTCGATTCTGTCCAGATCATCACCCAACACGAACCCTACGAAATCATCTGCGAGGACACGAATCTGGGCCTAAAACGTACGGACAACCTCGTCTTCATCCAAGTCTTTCAGCAGGGTCGTACGGCGGAAGTTAAGCAGCAGTTCTACGCCAAGCTAGCTGAGCGGCTAAAGGCCGAGTGCGGTGTTGAAGGGGGTGATCTCCTGGTGACTTGTATCGAGAACCGCAAGGAAGATTGGAGCTTTGGAAATGGGGAGGCGCAGTTTTTGACCGGGGCGTTGTAGGAGGGTCTCTTGCGTAAGAGAGCTGGGCTTTTTCGCTGGGAATTCACGTCCCGTTTCGAACTCGCGGGTCCGGGTTCCATTCTTCTGTCTCAATGCTGGCTTGCAGCTCTTCCATTAGTGGTTTCATCTGTTGCATGTATGCCTCCTCGGCCATCTGCGTCTTGGATGGTAAGGCTTTCAAGCAGATAGATTGGGCGATAGGATCGAATTTCCACTGCCACCAGACTTTCTCGGGGTTGCATGGGGACTTGTTGTATCGTTCGTGATGGTCGACTTTCATGATCAGGCCGACGAGACGATTGTACCAGGTATGGAAGCTGCCTTTGACTCGAGCGTCGTTGCGGACGAAAACTAGTCGACGGACTCCTTGGAGTTTCCGGAGAAGCTGGACCACATCTGATGTGAAGTCGAATAAGTAGTGCCAGAAACTTGACTTGTGTAGGACTAAAGTCAGGGTATCGAGTTGGAGCTGCTTCATCCCGAATGGACAGTCGCCCCAGTCGATCAGCTTTCGGAAATGTCTTGCATCGGCTACGAAGGTGATGGATCGAATGGCTGCGATTTGTTTGGGATGTAAGACGGCTAATCGCTCCGGTATGTTGTTCGCGATGAAAAGGCTATTGGTGACGAAGGCAGTGCTGTGGAAGGCCAACAAGCATGCATCGTAGTACATCTGCCGGCAGGTCATGAGAGGCTGCAATGATTCCGCGATGGCGTAGTCCTCGTCGAACACGAGCCCGCCAGGTGCGTTGTGGTTCTTGAACCCGTCTACTTGTCGATTCCCCGCGAATACATACTCTAGTATGGCCATGCGGATCTCGGCGGGGAGGTCGACATATGAACAGCCCAATGGTTCGGTGGGTTGAACAGATTCCATACTGATATCCCGATGGTTCTCGACTTGAAATCTAATGTTGTGTCACATCAGTGACAGTATTGTGTTGGTGAGAATGCGATGTTCTTCAACCCCTGGTTGCGATATTTACCTCCAGAGCTCCAGCTCCAGATAACCCCACATCCCCTCTTCCCCGACGTCGGCCAAACCGGCTCCCTGTCACGTGCTGATAACTGATAGCGCGAGCTGGCGCCACAGCAGTTCCCATGGTCCGAGGTCTGATACGCCTGCAGCGCCACACATGCGATGCGTGACCACATCCCCATCCCTGATTTCCGTTGCAAGCCGCATCTCGACATCGACTGGTGATGCTGTCCAGTCGCATGTACCGTACAACCAGCTTCTCCTCACTTGTACGTATCCGCCACCTCATCAGCCCGTCCAAGCTGCGAAGGTGGTGCAGCATACTAGATGCGTCTAGATAAGAAGCGAGTAGGTGCACGCTCATCCCAGCTTGAATCGGTCCATTTGCCAGCTTCCAGACATTAAGCTGACTTGAGGATACGGGCTGTAGCATAGCCATCAGTCGACATAGTCGTCACGATGAGCAGCCCCAACATTCCCTATAACAGTCAGCTTGTAAGCTACCTTTTGGCTCTTTATCAATTTCATCATGCTGAGACCGGCTCCGAGGATGCCTTTGCACTATATCATCTCATTCAAGAGACCGATGATACAGCCCACTCCAAGACTGGATCTGGTCCGGCTCTGCCAGCTCTAGGTCATGCGCTTGCAGGGGCCATAGCTACCGCCAGTTCAAAAGTGCTGCTTTACCCGTTGGAGCTGGTGACGACCCGACTGCAGGTGCAGAGACAGTTGAGGAACAAGGACGAAGCGCCGAGTGCAGCCCGGGATGCTGATGCCGAGTACCACTCTATCCTGGATGCCGCGAAGAAGATCTACAAACATGAAGGAGGGTTGAAGGCCTTCTATACTGGCTGCGGGCCCGATGTCGGTAAAGGCATCGCTGACAGCTTCCTCTTCTTCCTCGCTTACACATTCCTGCGACAATACCAGCTGAAGAAAGATGGCACAAGAAATCTGCCCGTCTTCAAAGAATTGAGTGTCGGTGTTGCTGCTGGTGTATTCGCAAGATTCTTCACCACTCCCATTTCGAATATAGTCACACGACAGCAGACTGCGGCATTAGTGGCAGCGAGAGACCCTACTTCCACAATGGCACCAGGAGAGAGCGACAAGCTCACCGTCAAGGACATTGCATTGCAGATTCGCGCCGAACGAGGCATCCAGGGTTTCTGGGCGGGTTACAGTGCGACCGTGCTGTTGACGCTCAACCCCGCCATCACCTTTGCAGTTGACAACTTGCTCAAGAGTCTCCTGCCAAAGTCCAAGCGAGAGCATCCGCCACCGCAGCTTACCTTCTTGGTAGCCGCCTTGTCGAAGGCGATAGCATCCACCATAACCTACCCCGTCACTTTGGCCAAGTCCCGAGCTCAGGCGGCTTCGACGCAAAACAGTTCCGAAGACCGTACCGAGAAAGATGGAGACAGCACCCCCGAAGGCGCTACCGAAAAGGGAGACGCAAGCCACGCCCCATCAATGAAAACCCAGGCAAAACACCGCGCCCACCAAGCCCTCCGCCTCATCAGCGCCCAATACGCCATCCTGCTGTCCCTGCGCAAGATCTACCGCGACGAGGGCCTTTCCGGCTTGTACTCGGGCCTGGAAGGCGAAGTCCTGAAGGGCTTCCTCTCGCACGGTTTGACTATGATGGTCAAGGATCGAGTCCATATCGGCGTCATCCAGCTCTATTATTTGCTTCTCAAGTTGACTAGGCGCTGGCCTGAAGACATGCAGCAGGCGCAGAAGGGCGCCCAGGCTGTGGCTGCTGATGCTAAGGAGAGGGTTGAGGATGTTGGGGAGAAGGTTAGTGAGGGGGCTAGGCATTTGGTTCAGGAGGGGAGGAAGGCGGTGGGTGGTGATTGAGGTTGGGATTGGAATGGGCGTTTTTTTTTTTTTTTTTTTTTGGGTTTGTGGGGTTTTGTGATATCCTGTGTTTATCTAGTATGGTGACAGGTCGGTGCTAATGTAATGCTTCTCTTTATCCAGCTTTGAACGGTTTATCGCTTTGTTTGTGCACTTTGAGTTGATTTCTGACCTACTGACGGTGTTGTCCAAGATACATGTATGACGAAGAAATTGGGATCCAGCTTGAAGATGAAGCGAATTGAAGTCCCAAAGTACGATGCGAGAAACGAGAATACTCCTTGAGAAACAGTGCTGATCACTTAATAGGCCGTCAATACAACGAACGAATACCACGGCTTTAATCCCAAACCCCAAACGCCAGGCTCCATGACATTTGCAACTAGCTCTTTTCCGTCAATACTTCAAAACCTCACGCAACCATCAGCTCGTAAACAACCACAGATCTCCATGTCTCATCCCTCACCTTCTTCGTAACCCCAGCTCAGGAATAAGTATAGCATCGACTACATCTATACCACGAACACACCGGACACCGCGACGGCGCCAGCTGCGGGTTGTTGGTCTGTCGGCACTGTTCGTTGCAGCATACCCTGTTGCAACTTCGATTAGTGGACCTTTGTTGTTCAGATGGAGGGGGAGGGTTTTACTTACCACCATCCTGTCATGCTGACTTGGCTTCCTTGGCTTGCGAAGCAGGGTCCAGTGTTGTGGGGATGGGGTTGCAAATTGTAGGTTGGGTTGGAGGTGATGGGTTGAATGTTGGGTCGAGCCCATGTGTGATGCCGGCAAGGAGTCTTCGTGTGCATGGTGACTGGTGGTCTGGCAGCGTCGGTTCGATCGGGAGGTGGCAAGTAAGTCCTCCCCTCTTACCTGCACTACTTCTTGCTGTTGTTGATCTGTAGCTGATGGTTCATGGGACTGGTGATATTGACGAGTGAGGCAGGTCTTTTAGCAATCTGAAAGAGAGTCTTATACTGCTCTCCGCCGGATTCACTCTCACAATCGTTCGCCCTTCCCCACGTTACTCGAAGGCGTCTCTCTGAGTATTTGCATCGCCACCTTGGACCAGCAGTCTGAATACAGGATTAGGTCACATGTTGCCATCTTGCACATCTTCCATTCGCTATGCGAGCCAAGGGCGAGCTTGACGCTTCGACTAGGGGCAACATTACGGAGTACTTCCGGACGCAAAGAATCGGGATCAAGCGACAGCATTTCCTCGCGGTCTCGTCAAGAAGGCTAACGAAGCTAGTCACGAGTCTTGTGCTCTGAGTCACATGGAGACAACAGGGACGACGAGGTTTGACGCCCACCGCGCTCTTCAACTTCCGTCACCTTCTGGCGAATCCAAGCTCGCGACTGTGCGGATGGTGAGGTGCAATTGGTTTCCTAAGGTTGCCTCTCGCAGGGCAATCTCCCGAAGACCTTGCGGTCTGTATCGGTAGTGTCAAAACAGGGAATGACGACAATGGGCGACAAGGTGGCTGATTTTAGCTCGAGGGCATTTAGTAGATCGACTTCAGGCAGTTCAGAACACGTCTTGACATGTCTAGTCTTTCCAAACCTTTCTCCCTGATGACGGGCGGCTTAGCATACTCTTACTAGAGGCATCCCGGCCTTGGCGAGAGCCCGCCCAAGACTCGTCCCGGCGAAGTTGGTTCCAGGCGAGAGGCAATTTCGCTCGTAGCGTCGATGCCCCTTCCTCCCGAAGCTTCCCATAGGAAATCCGTGTCATGATCATGTGATGGGGCGGAGTTGTGGGAGCTTGAAAGCAACTGGCCATCATCTGAAAATTGCAGGGCTGCAACACTAAGGTGGCCATCTCTAGTTTTGAGTCATCTAGCATGTAATTCAGGCATCCTTCGTTGCTCATGAGCTAAAAGTCCTGCATCCAAATTGAGGCAGTGCTGGATATCATAGCGAATGCAGTCGTTGGTTGTCCTCAAAGTTGCGGGAGGCCGCCCTTGGTTGCCTTTCTCTCCTGCCAGAAGGTGAAGCTTTCGCTATTCGCACCTCGTCGAGGCCTCTTGTGGACGTGAAAGGACTGGTTCATTCTGCGTATGTTAACAACATAAGACACATTTGATAGCTGATTATGCTTCCACTTGAATTGAAGGTCCCATCGATGGGCATGGATGCTGATTTTGCAATTTGAGATCATTACAGCCAAATGCCGATAAACTACGCAAGGAGAGTTCTCAATGTTGTATTACCTTGGCTCATTTGACTCTGATCTCTCTATATTGTCATGAAGCATTTGATCAAACGAGAATTTCCTATAGTGTTGCATGTTTGAGGTTGAAGCTGTGGTATCGTAATGCCAGCCACACAGGTGGAACGGAAGCCGCCACTTGGGGGCGGAGATTGAGGGGTCTAAATGTTCGGTCTTCGTGGATGTGGTCATTCTTTCCTATCACAACAACCTTGGAAAACATCATATATCCATTAACATTCATTCTCGGCGAGATGGTCGGAAAATAAAGTCTGCGTGTCCGTCAAATCACAACAATGCTTTTCTCATTAATCCGAGCATTTGTCCTACAGGTTGCGCCTTGCAGATGCACTTGGCAGTGTTTTCTTGGTGGTCATGATTCTGCTCTCTTGGATGATTCACACAGATTTTGAGGAATATATTCATCATCCACTTTCGGGAGCCGGGAAGGGGGTCGCAATTGATGAGAAAATCCGAAATGGAAAAGTCGAAAACACTGTATCTCACGATTCAATTTCCACCCGAACCGAGGTCAGCCTCATGCAAGCCACGCAAGATCCATTGGACTCTCGGCCAAGCTTTTCGTAGCTATGTAACTAGTTTGGCGACAGCTATTACATCCAAACGGATTACATGGGCTGCACATCTCAGCTGCTGAATGTCCATCCCTCGTGCGTGGCGCATCGATGAACCACTTGGATCCAGGCGGGACCGCGGCCATGTCTGCGGTCCCGTCTGAAGGAACCGGATCTGTATAGCTCCACTGTCGGCTACTTGCAGCCACTTTGACATGGTGGGTGATCATCGAGGCGCTGATGGATTGGAGAGCCGCGTTGTGCAGAGGAGCTAAACATGGTCTCCCGAGGGTCAGACCTAGCCTTGGGAAAGACGTTTCCAAGACATAATCACTTTCCATCGACCGATACTAGATCGATAGAATCTCAAATTTTTGGTCGTGGATACGGGAAGCTGCATCGAAACGAGCACAGTCTTCACCTGCACACGGGCGGCTGCATAGGCGCGTGAAACCTCTCCCGGTTTAGTCAACAAGCAAACAAATCTCATGTCTGCTTCAGAGGGTGCCCCCGAAAAGGGGATGTCGGCGCGATATGAACTCCCAGTCAACTCAGAAGCGGTAGTATTAACGTCGTCATCAAATCCCACACCGAGACACCGACCCGGTTACGCTCGAATCCCATCAGTCTCGTTCAGTGACGGACAAGTGCTAAAATCCACCACGGGATCGTACAGCGAGGACGAGACCCACCCAACTCCAGGACCTTTTTGCGCAGGTCATGGGTCAAGGATTGCCACTGCTTCCAGAACCAAGTCCTCCAAGCCTCCCATGAACAGTGCTCAGTCTTCCCCACGAGTGCAGGCTATCGACGAACCCAAGAGCAGCTCTCACATGCCAATCCCACACCAACCTTTGATGTCCCCTCCCTCTACAGGCGGCTGGTCAGGCACCACTCACTTCGATGGCAGTCCCGAGTCCGATACAGCGTACACTGGAGCCAAGCACCTTGGAAAACAATCCACCACATCCCTTCACTCCAGCTTCCAGCCGTCCATTTACGCCAAATCCGACACGGGACTCCTCTCAATTCGCTCAAGATATGATGAATGGGGACCGCACGAGAATTGCAGAAGCCGCAAGCTCATCAAGCGGAAGATAGGCGGGTGTCCGTCGGTGACTATACTTGTTCTGGCCGTCTTCTCGACCGCTCTCTCAGCCATTTTCCTAGTCATTGCATTATCAGGGCCCCGGTATCGACGACTAGTCCACACTAATGGTCCGCTGACCCCTTCTTCTGCGGCTTTCTTAACCTCTTTTCTCGCCAAAATGATTGAGCTTTCGTACATTACCGTCCTCGTGGCATTTATCGGCCAAGCTCTGGCGAGAAGAGCATTCAAGCAAGAACAAGCTCGCGGCGTCACACTTGCAGAGCTCAGCATGCGTGGATGGGTCCAGCAACCTGGAACGCTCTTTACGCAGTGGGAGAGTGTCCGCTACGCCGGCGTCAGCATTCTGGGATTAATATCGCTTCTCGGTGCTATCAACGGGATGTTGTATACTTCAGCCGCGACGGCTTTGGTGCAGCCCCAGCTCAAATGGCCTGACTGGGAGCAGAGGGATATGAAGGGACTAGTGAAGACGAAGTTTGCAAATCCGGATCACATTCAAGGGTTTTGCAAGACGCCGATCCAAGAAGGGTATGATGTGGATTACAGGGGTTCTACTTGCATACAGCTCGAGCATGCTGCCATGGGTATGAAAGTCATGCATTGAATGAGAATTTAGATCAAGGCTAATTGAACGGCAGGCTATCATAATTATTTCGGCTACCTAAGCACATGGACTGACTTGATTCAGAACGGTACTGGAGCCCCTGATCCGACTGCTCGTCCGAAAGGCTTCGCCTTGTTGAACGATAACACAACTATATCAGCTCCTTGGGTTGAGCAAACCAATGTCACCCAGCTTTATGAGGATACCGGATTCGTCGTCAATAATGTCAGCATGGCATTGCCCCACCCATCAGTCATTGGAGCGGCTCTGAGCGATAAGGGTATAATGCAGCCGGCAGAGCTAGGAGGCCTCGGTAGCTACCAAATCCGTGCTTCGGTGGTCTCTCCTGTGGTACACGTCCTCTGCGTCACTATGGATGAGGAAATGCTAAAGCCTTTCGTCTACGAGAAATGGGACAACGTGACCATCCCTGTCGACACCGGCTCGTGGCCAAGTCAACTCGCCTACAGCGATCCTTACCTCGGCGGGACGGACTTTGACGAGATCTTCCAATGGGGTCCAAAATACGGCCTGTATAAGTACCCGCCTGTATTCAGCAAGCTGCCAATCGACTACAACACCATCATGAACGATACAACCGGTATGCCATACGGCCGCGACTCCATCTACATCCTCGGCAAAGGCGGCGATGTAGACAGCTATGGCAACCCAACCAACAAAAACAACTATGCTCTCTGCCAACTCAAAGTCTCCCAAACGCCCTACTGCTCGACCCACTACAACGCGAGCGCCAACGGCGGTATACTGGAAGCAATCTGTACCGACCCTACGGAACCCAGCCCCGATCCCCTCCAGTACATCAAATCCTCCCCGAACTCCCCAAGCGGAAACGACACCCTCGTCCCGGACTGGGTCAACATCGCCTCAGAATGGGGCCGCTCTCTCGCCCTGCACACCGGCGTCGTCAACGCCAACGGCTCAAATGCCCGACTCCTGACCCAACTCATACTCACCCCTTCTTCATCATCCCCAACCTCCTCCTCGTCCGCGGCATCCGCATCACTCAACCCCGCCCTCCCCTCCATAGCCGAAGCCCTCGCCGTCATGGCCGGCTGCACCCTCGTCGTCTCCGCCCTCGACGCCCCCTTCACTCCCTTCTGGAATTACACCCTCCCCACTCTCTCCCCCGCCCAGTACCAATACTTCAACGCCTCGATCCGGGCGCAGCAGTATGCCTCCGGCGGCACGGTGCCGTACCAAAAGGGGTTCCATATCGTGTTAATGTCCGTCTGTCTGATGAATGTCATGGTGCTGGGGTATTTCGGGTTGCATAGGGATTGGTATACGGATTTTAGCGAGCCGGGTCATCTGTTTACTTTGGCGGTCAATTCGCCGCCGAGTAGGCTGTTGGCGGGTTCGTGTGGGGGTGGGCCGGCGGGGAGGGAGTTTCAGGTTGGGTGGAAGGTGAATGTTGAGGGGGAACATGTGTTTTTGGAGGGTTTGGAGGGGGAGGAAGGGGAGAAGGAGGATGGGGATGAGGATGGGGAGGGGAGTCCGGGGTTGTTGCGGAGGCGGAGGCGGTTGAGCGAGGGCTTGGGAATCGTTATGAGTCCTCTTAAGCGTGCGACGGACTCGTGGGAAGTGAGGCGGAGTCGTCAATGATTTTGCGAACTTGCCGGGGTTCGCTTACGTCCTGATGTATGGTATCTAGCTTGGGTTTTGTATTACAACAACTCTTATACCCATATAATTCCTTATCACCTACTAGGCGTCACATCTCGACTCCCACCACCTCCGCCCGCCTTCTTCGCCAAGCTGGCAAAGTACTCTTCTAGCTTATCAACAGGTAAATCGCCCTTACCGGCTGAAGAGCTTCCGTTTGACGGAGCCTGAGGAGTACCGCTACCTTCCCGCTCCTCACGCTTCGGCGGCCGTGGTGTGCTAGTCCGAGGTGAGTTCGCCACTGTAGGCGACTCAGCTCCGCTCGAAGGAGGGGCAGGTCGTCTCAGTCGCTCGATCGCTGCTTCGGCGGAGACCGTGTTGTAGTTTACACCTCCAACATTGAAAGATACGTCGCCAAGCTCGTGGAGTGCGCCTGTCTGCTCGCCTGCGGGGAGACCTAAAGAGCGACCGCTCGAGACAGATCCAGCTGTCGTGTTCAGTCCGGGTTGGGAGCTTGGGTCGCGGCGCGCACGCTCGGCATCCTGGGCTTCGAGATCTTGGAGGTGCTTGCGCATGTCGGCGAGGAATAGCTGGTTGGCTTTGGTTGTTACTTCGATCTGGGGTGGTTTCGGTACTTTGTGTGCGTTGGGATCCTGAATAATGGTCTCATAAGAAGCTATGGCAGACTGGGACTGTTTCTGAGGCGAGAGTGGTCGTGCGTCGAGCTCGGAATCGTCACCTGCATCGCTGGTCGCATATACGGACTGCTCAGCTGGTGCCTCAGCGCCGCCATTCGCTTGAGATTCTCCGTTCGTGCGTCGCGGTTCAGTTTCTGTGTCCGGGCTAGATTCCTGCTGCGGCTGGAGAGGCTTTTCAGGTGTGTTGAGGTCAATCATCCATGCCTCCAACGTGGCTTCCGGAGAGAAGTTTTCAGACAGTAGACGTATCTTGCCTGCGCTGTCCCAACCACTTGGCACAACTATCGCCATTCTATCTACGACATTGTGCTTGGGCGCCAGGTCTTCTCTCTTAGTGGTTGTTGTGCCCTTAGGTGGCACTGGCGAGAGAGGTGCAAGATCAAGATCCAAGCTGGTAAAGAGGACTTTCTGGATATCAGAGAGGGGTGCACCAGACTGCTGAGGCGGTGGCGAACTAGGTGTGTAGACCAGGGCGGCGGATAGGGGCAGGATAGCAGTCCGTAAGCACTGGGAAATATAATCAAAGGCCTCCTCCTTGAAGCCTTCTCTCTCTAGACCCTCTTGAGCTTCGACGTGCTGCACGACGACGGTGAGCGAAATTCTGTACTCTTTTAATACCTCGACGGGGTCTTCAAATGGTGTATTGCTTGGGAGTAATGTTCTTGCGAGCAGCTGCAACCACCGTCGTAGTAGGTTCAAGAACTTCCATGGCTCCTTCCAGCTCAGTAAGATTGCTACGCCTGGCCTCCTCTCCTGTTCCTGGTCCGGGCGTGCCTGTGCATCGCCACCCTCGAAGCCTGCATCCAAGTCTGCTTCCGGTTGAATCTCTGATGGTTTCTTCGGGTCCATCAACCGTCTCAATGTGTCCTCGTATGCGGCCTCAGGGTCTGGGAGAGTATGCACTTGCAGCCCGACCACTTCCTCGCTCTCGCCACCCAACACACCAACACCCTGCTGCGGAGGTGAGAAGAGCGTCACGTGTCCGTATCCATAGGCGTAGCGGTTGCTCAGCTTCACCTGCCCCTTGGGGCCTCGCTGCTGTTGTCGCTGCTGGTCCCGGGCTCGGCTGGGCGGAGCGGGCGGCGGTGGGCGAGAGAGGGTGGAGACGAATGAATGCTGGTCATCGGAAGAGCCGCCGCAGACGAGGAGTTGGCGATGGTGGAGGGACTGGGACTTGTTGCGGGACTGGGCTTCGCGCGTCTGGCGGAGGAGGGAAGTCCAGATGTCGGAGCGCTGTTCCTTCTTGCGGCGAGGGTCACGTGGTTGGGATCGGACGGGGGTAGAGGTGGTAGTGGCGGCGGCCATATTGACCATACAGTCTGTGCCTTCCTATGTAGGTAGTGTAGTTGTGCAAGAAAGATACCTACATAGTACACTTACATAGTATCTCGGTCGCGAGTGAACTCCCCGACTCGGGCGACGCGTTGTTTGCGGAAGCATTTCCGCCCCCCAGCTCTCCCACCTGGCACATCCAATCGAGCCAATGGAAGGCAGGTGGCAGCAAGTCAAGCAACGTGAGCGTGAGGCCCGCCAGCTGCTTCCCGTCCGTGTTCCAACGGAGAACTCCATGTCATGACGATGCGCCTCTCGCTGCTCCTCGCAGCCACATGCGCCTTTCTCCTCAACCCTTCCCTCGCCGTCTTCGCCGATGAAGCCTGGACGAAGGACTACCACTATGCCCTCCTCGGCGAACCCTCCGACGCCGCCCTCTTCCACCAACCCAATCCCAGCTCGCGAGCCTCATTAATCTATACCGTCTCGGAAGAAGGCGTCTTGGGTGCAGTGAACCCCCGTGACGGCTCATTAGTATGGCGACAGATCTTGCATTCCGGGGACCCCAATGGAAAGACCGCCGGCTTTCTGAGAGCCGGTGAGGGCCAGGATGTCGTCGTCAGTGGACTGGGTAGCCAGGTTGCCGCATGGAGTGCAGCAGATGGTAGGCAAGCCTGGAGCGTCGAGCTTGGCAGCCCACTGGCAGATGTCGAGATCCTGGATTGGCCGGATGCGACAGGAACACTTGGCCCAAAGGATGCTCTGGCAATCACGACCGGCGACAAGGCAGCCGTATCGCGGCTTGATGGCGCCACCGGTTCCACCAAGTGGCAATACGAATTGGATACCACCGATGAGCCGTACCAGGTCTCGATCTCGGCCACCCAAGTCTACGCCATCCTCCTTCACAAGACCATGATGGGCTATATCAAGCTCAAGGTCATCTCGATTGATCCAGTATCAGGCCACAAGACTGATGAGTACATTCTGAGCTCAGAGAACGAGCTCTCCACGGCAGACACGATCATCTCGGTTGGTGCCAATTCGGCATCACCAATCATCGCATGGACTGACTCGGCCTACTCTGTCCTCAAAATCAACGTCATTGGCACCAAGACGATTTCAACCTTCAACATCGAGAAGCATGATGAGCATGCGGTCAATAGCATCGAATTACACGCACCGTATCATGTCAACTCGCTATCGCACTTCCTCGTCCAGTACAACACTGACGTCTCACACTGGGCGGAGGTGTTCCATGTTGACCCAAAAAAGGGTAAAGTGGAAAAAGCCTACAGCTTGCCAAAGATCGCTGGAATGGGATCCTTCTCGACCAGCACTGCGGATGCGAATGTATACTTTACTCGCATCACCAGGGACCAGGTGATGACGGTCTCGTCAGTCTCGCACGGTGTCTTGGGAAGATGGACGGTCGACTCTTTCAATGTTGCGGCCGACAAAGATGAAAAAGTTGAGCCCGTGCGCTCAGTTTCCGAGGTCTCGATCAAGGGCGATGCCGTCTCGGCCGTGCGATCAGCTGTCCTACTGTCCACGGGCGACTGGATTCTCCTCCGAGACGGCACACCGGTATGGCAGAGACCGGAGATGCTTGCTAGCGCTCTTTCTGCCGGATTCGCAGCACCAGTGGAAGCTGAGATGCTTGTCCATGAGCTTGAAGAAGAAGCGCACAGCAGTCCCATTCAAGCCTACATTCACCGCATAACACGACATGTGCAAGACTTGCAGCGGCTCCCGACCGTCTTGCCATCGCTGCCACAGCGCATTGTAGCCGGCTTCCTAGGTACGAGCGCGGATGGGGTTATGGCGAATGACGGATTTGGCTTCCATCAGGTAATCGCGTGCGCGACAAAGAACGGCAGACTTGTAGCGCTTGATGCTGGAAACCCGAGCAAGATCATGTGGAACCACCCCGTCGCGGATCTAAAGACTGGACAAGAATGGCAGCCTTCCATCTCGTCTCCCAAAGGTGGCGTGCTGGAGTTGAAGTCCAGAGCGGGCGCAGGCGTGCAGTACAACGCCACTACGGGTGAACAACTCGTCTCTATCTTGCCAATAGATGTCGAGGCCGATACAGCTGCCAAGCCTGTCAAGTATTCCATGAGTGGAAACGGATTAGAAGCGCAAATGGACGGTAATCCAGCATGGAGCTTCGTGCCTGCGCAAGGCGAGCGCATCGTCAGTCTTGTTCCCCGACCAGTCAACGATCCCGTCGCTTCCATTGGCAAGGTCCTTGGAGACAGGCGTGTCCTCTACAAGTACCTCGACCCTAACCTCGCCTTACTAGCGACTGTCAAGGACGCCTCAAAGACTGCGACGTTCTACGTTCTCAACTCGGTCACTGGCGGTGTCTTACATTCTAGTACGCATGCGAGGGTCGATCTCAGCGCATCGATCTCGGCCATGGTTTCAGAAAACTGGTTCGCCTACTCGTTCACGGCAGAAGCCTCTGATGAAGTGCCAAAAGGCCACCAGCTGGTCGTTGGTGAGCTCTTTGAGTCTCTGGTACCCAACGATCGCGGTCCTCTCGCCGCTACCGCCAATTACTCCAGCATGGAAACAACTACGGAGCCATTCACCCTCACCCAGAGCTATCAGATTCCGGAGCCTATCTCCAAAATGGCCGTCACACGTACCCGCCAAGGTATTACCAGTCGCCAGCTTCTAGCTATCCTCCCCGACTCGAACGCCGTTGTAGGCCTCCCATACACCGTCCTCGATCCACGCCGTCCCGTCAACAGAGACCCGACCAAGGACGAGCTCGCCGAAGGCCTAGTGAGGTACGCGCCCGTTATCGAGTTTAACCCGCAATGGTACCTCAACCACCAGCGCGAAGTCGCCGGTATCAAGGAGATCGTCACGAGTCCCGCGCTCATCGAAAGTACGAGCTTGATCTTCGCCTACGGCCTCGATGTCTTTGGGACGAGGGTTAGCCCGAGTTTCAGCTTTGATGTCTTGGGTGGGGATTTCAATAAGTTCCAGATGTTGGGTACCGTGGCTGCGCTTGCTGTGGCGACTTTTGTTGTTGCGCCTTTGGTAAGTTTGAATGACCTGTCTCACTTTGCTTCTGGGATGACATTACTGACATCCCATGTTTAGGTCGCAAGGAAACAGGTTAACACTCGGTGGCAGTTCTTGTAGTAGCTGTCTCTTTTTGGCATGATAGATGTGGTTGTTTGGTCATGATCGCGGTTCCGCATTGGGCTATAGATATGTCATGTGATGTTGGTATGATGGGGACGGTAGAACATAAAGTACCTCATTGTCGATAAGCTCGTATGAAAAGCCCTCCCCATGAAAGCAGCACAATTATTCTGTGCATCCGTGATCAATCTCTCTACCTCCATTAAATCCGGCTCATCTGCCGATGGAAGGTACGGAATGCGGACCCGGAGTTTACGAATGTCTTCGATGATGAAGTCATCAGCTTATCTCATCACTTCGATGGCTGACATCCACGTTGTGCAACTTCATCCTTTTTTTGCATGAAGAACACATTTAAGTCGCACTTCGTCACTCTGTAATCGGATTCGATAGAACTATTACTCTTCGAGCAACCCATCATACCAGCAACTCAAGCTTCTACAACCGTAGTCTCAAACAATGGCCGACCAAGTCAAATATACTCAAAAGCTGAAGGATGCCAAGGTTCTTGTCATTGGCGGATCCTCTGGTAAGTGAATGTCGACCATGAACGCCACTTTGCACTTTTCTCTAACCGCAAGAACCAGGTATCGGCTACGGTGTCGCAGAAGCTTTGGTGGAGAACGGATGCACCGTCATCATTTCCTCATCCAATCCGGACAAAGTCCAAACCACCATCGATCGGCTCAAGAAATCATACCCCTCGGCCTCCTCCTGCGTCTCCGGCCACGCATGCAATCTCGGCGACCAAACCACCCTCGAATCCAACGTGTCCAAGCTCTTCGACCAAGTCGGTACCCTGGACCATGTCGTCTACACCGCCGGCGACGCCCTAGCCATGCTCCCCGTCCAGGACATCACCATGGACAAGCTCATCCAAGCAGGCATGGTGCGCTTCTTCGCGCCCCTCATGGTCGGCAAATTCGCCCCGAAATACCTCTCCGGCGGCCGCAACTCCTCCATCACCTTCACCACCGGCGCCGTCTCCGAGCGTCCCATCCCCAACTGGTCCGCCGTCGGCTCCTACGCCGCCGGCCTCCAGGGCATGACCCGCGGCCTGGCCTTGGATCTCAAACCTCTCCGCGTGAACCTCGTCAGTCCCGGCTACGTGGACACGGAGCTCTGGGCTACCGTGGGCATGTCCGAGGAGCAGAAGCTGAAGGCTTTTGAGGAGGCGGAGAAGAAGATGCCGACGGGGAAAGTCCCCGATGCCGGGGATATTGCTGAGAGTTATCTTTATGCTATGAAGGATCGGAATTTGACGGGCGCGATGATTAGTACTAATGGGGGTCAGTTGCTTATGTGAGGTTGAGTTAGGGGGGTCTGGGTTAGGGAAGGGAGGTTGCTCGGAATGATAAGCAATGGGGGGTCGAAGGGGTGACTTGTTGCTGAGGTAACGAAAAGTATGTACGAAGGAATGTTTAGGGACGATCCAATTCAAACTGAGTCGCTCGTGTTAAATCATGTCGACTGTGCGCTATCACCAATCTTCCTCCTACTTTCTTGCCCAGATGCTTGCTTTGCCCTCCCTTCCCAGCGTCTCGATTTGAGTGTTTGGTATTGAATCTTGTCGACCTTGCGCTGGCACCAATCTCTTCAGTCCGGTATGCCTTCTCCTGGACTATCATCTTTCTTCTAGGTATGCAATAGCGTGAATCGTGCCAACCTCGCCCTCCACTATTCGTCTGTTGCGTGCGTTGTCTTTCTTCTTGCCTTTCAAGTTGTTTCGGTGGTATCGAACACTGTTCAACCTGCTTTGTCACCAATCACTTCAACATCTATCCACTATTGCCTACGTTGTCTTTTTCTTCTTTTGTTTTCATCATCACTTGTTTCACGTTGTCTCATGCCGTAGCTCGAGAGGTAAGCTTGGAGATTATCTCCAACATTGACCGCATGCACGAAGAGCTCGAAGCCACGGAATGCGTACTTCGAGTCCGATGGAACCGCCCGGTAAATTATAGTGTTCTCGTGCGACAGCTTTGGCCAGCGGGACATCGTCTGCAGTTCCCAAATGTGTCCCACGGTCTCCATGAGTGGGTGCCTAAAGAAGAGTTGCACCTCAAAGTCGAAGTTGAGGCCTTGCTGGAGTTTCATGTTTCGGATACTATCGACTGCTTGATTGTAGTACCCCATGCCCGGCCGACTGGATGGAGAGTACGAAATGTGAGGCATGTGTAACAGCCGGAGCTGCATCTGCATCGTGAACTTGCTGATACTGGAAAATTGACTCAGCAGCTTTCGAGCCAAAGTGACTACATTAGGATGTTAGCGCTTTGCTTCTGGCAAATGCTCCAAATGTCAATTTATACTTGTTCTGTTCATATCGCCGTGATTGCTGGAACAGCCCAAAGTCAAATGTCGCAGCTTGACATCGGGACAAATTGGCAGCACGGTTCGGGCAAGGGTGGAAGAGAGTCCCACTTTGGACGTCCAGTTGGGTACGCTGAGGCGCACTGCAAAGAGATTGCGGCTGATTAGTCCAGCAGTGGCTGCAAACAGGTCGACGGTGGGGTGCTTGTAGCCAATTCTCTCCGGGGGGTTGAAAAGGCAGATCGATAATGAATCTTCTCCATTCCGGCGAGACATTTCCTCTTCGAACTCAGCCTTGAACTGCCGACTTACTAAACGTAGGTCAGTGGAACAGTGCTTGGTGAGTTCAACTTCAATGAGGTTCCGAGTAGGGCTTCCCTCTCGCAGCGTGTAGTATCCGCACTCGCGGTAAACGATGTTGCGCAGCTCACGTGGCAGGTCGAAGAAGCCCAGAGGCTTGTCGCTTTCGTCCATCTTAGCGGGTGTGGTTCTTGCAGGACACAGATTGTACACTCGGCTTGTTGTAGCCCAGTAAATCAGGCTGTTGTATCAAAGTTGATCGAGGAGAGAGATGCTCGAGTACATTCAAAGTTGATACTCGAAGGCACGCTAAATTAGCGCGGGTGGTTTCGCGCTTTGTAGTTGAAAGCGGAAGGCACGGACGGTACTTTGATTCGAATCCTAAGTGAATGATGGTTTGATTTGCCACTACGTACCAGACCCTGGCTCTCGCTTGGTGTTGCCCCAAAGCCGGTCACCAGCAAGGCGCCTTCAGGTTTGGCTTGCTATGCAAGCTGATCTGACCGAGTCTTCTACAACTCCGTGAAAAGCAAGATAGCCGTGTCGTGCGCCTCGACATCCATCTGCACACTTCCTTCACAGCTTCCCATACTCGACCCATCCCACACATTCACAACCTCGTACGAGCCCGCAGCATCCAATTGTGGAACCTCGCTGAAATCAACCTCCATACTCCTCGTCTCGTTAAATGGGTTGAACATGGCGACCATAGTTCCGTTGGAGCTCGCACCGGACCAGTACTGCGCTGGAATCGTGTTGTTGAATGCCCAGTCTGGGTTAGCACCCCACTTGTAAGGGGCAGCCGGCTTGCCAAAGACTGGGTCCTGGTGGAAGGAAAGGAGCATCTTGTTCTGCAGTACGCTAACCTCTTCGTCCGTCAAGTTGGCGACGACCGTGCCGATGAGGATGGGGGATTTCATCAATGCCCAGAGACCGAAGTGAGTGCGGACCTCTGCGGACGTAAGATTGCCATTCCCAATTGTCAGCATGTCTGCGTCGTTGTGGCCGTAGAAGTCGGCGAAGGGCGACAGGAAGGAGTTCATGTTGATGATCTCGACGATACGAGGCCAGGATGCTATAGGCATATGTTAGCGTCACAGCATCATGGCTGTAGAGCAAGTCCGGGGCACTCACTATCACCGAAGGCAATGTCGTTGGAGATACGCCACGAGCTGCCGGTCTGGTTGCCCCATCTCCAGGGCTGGTCGACACCTGCGAGGACAGTCAGCAGTCATGAAATGCCAGCGCTAATGCCGAAGGATAGCACTCACCCCATTCGCAAAGACTGTAGAGGATAGTCCTATTCTGTGCCAACAAAGCCTCTTCCATAATGCGAAACCTTAAAGCCGTGTACTTGGCAGTGTAGTTCACTCCGTCCACCGGCCACTCCAAGGCGCAGAACGGGATGGGACGGTCGTAAGAGTAGTGATTGACAGGAGGCGTGGAATTGGTGCATGAGCCATTGACGATGCCGACAGGGCTGAAGCTTGGGTCCACTTCGCAGGAAAGGCAGTCGTCGTACCAGTACTCTGGTGGGAAGCAGTTGTCGTACTATGTCGGCGAAAGAGTCGTTAGCGAAATGCTGAAGAGAAGAATCCTGGACGCCCAGCGTCATGATTTACTTACTTTGAGGTAATCCACTCCCCAGGAAGCAAATGTAGCAGCATCGATTGCTTCATAGCCCAGGCTGGCAGGGTACCTGCCACAGGTCATTGTGCCAGCACTTGAGTAGATGCCGAATTTGAAACCCATGTCGTGTATCTGGTCCGCAGTACCCTTAATGCCGTCGGGGAATTTAGTCATGTTGGGACGCAGTTCGTGGGTTTCTGGGTCTCTGCCGTCCATTCTAGACCAACAGTCGTCGGAGTTGATGTAAGTGTATCCCGCATCCTTGAAGCCGCGGTCGACCATGGAATTGGCCGCCTGAAGGATCTTTTCTTGGTTGATGTCGCAGTAGTACGCATTCTAGAGATATCCACCGTCAGGCGAGAGATTTTTCGTCTGGCTGTACCAAGGGACTTACCCAGGAGTTCCATCCAAGCGCGGGCAATTTTCCGACCTCATTTGGCAGTTCGAGACCAGAGGCAAGAGGCAGCACTGCGAGCGCTGCTGCAATTGTGGCGGCCATAATGGAAAGATGGGCCCAAACAACCACGGAGAGACGTAGAAGAAACAAGCTGAAGACTGGAACAGGAATCCGTGTGTACTTGACCTGATATAACTACTGCAAACCTCGCATTTAGCCGTCCGCAGAAATATTAATTTTTAACTCAAGAACCATCCTCATAACATAGAAAGATCGTCGTTTCTATGCACGAATTTAGGCAAGGCGACCTGAAGGGGTTGTGGAGGAGGTGGAGGATGCGGGGATTGCTGGGCGGAGGCATTGGAGAAGCATAGCCGAAAACGTTTATAGTAGCAACCGGAGGGTGCATGACAAGACAGATTCCGGTGGGGGGTCATCCAGATCTCCTGCAAATACTACGAAGAATGTAACTCCGAAGAGCAGATGTGGCGGAGGTGCTGTACCTGAGCCGGTCTCCGATGGTTTTCTGCGGGATTTATTATCAACTATTTTGGTTTAGGCTCGTCATGCCGATTGCTGACCCTTTTGACGTCATGTATGAGCGCTAACTGTATAGAGCAGGTGAGATAATTCACATGCGTGGGCCTCGTGGTGACGATGATGATCTCTGTCCCACAATCGCAGTGCCTGAAGCCGCCCTGCTTGAATTTTTGTATGTCTTTCGTTGGTGAAATTTGATAAGGTATGATAGCTTTCTTTGACCACGCCGAAGCCTCCCCTCCGCCAGTATTACTATGGCATCCAGCTTTCGCAAGCGTTTCTCCGGGCCTGGCAACAGCAACGGCAACGATCCCGCAACACAGCAAGAGGCAGACAAATACAAGCTGAAAGTCACCGCGGGCCCATCGTACGACCAATCCCAGCACCACAACGTCCCTGTCAACGCCGACGACTCCGTCTACATCGAGAATGCCTTTATCCGCGCCAAAGTCAAGGTCCGCGTTCGCGAGTACCGTGGTCTCCCATCGACATCGCAGCAGCATAGCGCCTACTTCGACGATCCCATGCACGAGAAAGATTTATACAGCGTAGCCTTCAGCTTCGTGCCAAAGCAGGATCTGCCGAGCATCGATACGGTGTGGGGCAACGACTTTGACCATCCCGTTCGAGATCGGTTGCCGCCTGGCTTTAACACTGCTTTCAGAATCGTCAAGGAGTTCATAGATCCCGGGCTGAACTGCGATGCCTATGCCGACGAGCCATGGCTGTATGGGCCAAGCTTAAGCTGTTGGTTCGCGTTTCGCATTGGTGATCAGGTCGGAGCAGAGTCGGACTTCCCGGCCCCAACGGAGGAGCCAGCCATGCGTGAAGGAGGTGAAGGCTCTGGTCTAGACATTCGTTCCAGGTTGGGTCTCCCGGAAAACAACGAGAAGAGGAGGAAGCACTTTCTCTCTGCGTCGAATCGCGAAGCTTTCACCTTCGAGAAGGACAGGCTATATCAGGCCGACTTTTACAATCCCTACATTGACTTCAGCAACTTCAGCTTAAAGCTGCCGGGGTTCAGTCTGAAAGTGATCAAATACGTGGACCAGAAGAGTCATTGTCTTCGGTACGTCTTCAAGAATGTGAAGACTGGGGACGTCTTTCTCAACGTCAACTTCCACCTACTGTGGGGTGACAAGCTTAAAGAGGAGGTCGAGCAAGATAGACGTTCGAGCCAACAGATAGCAAATACTGGAACCAAGCTAGACAGCAGCGGCGAGAGTCATGAGAATACTAAAGGCGTGAACGGCAACGCATCACAGGACAATGGAGAACAGCAAGCCGCAGCAGGAGCTTCATCTGCGAGCGCCCCAAACCCTGGGAACGAAGCCTCAGGCCGCGGAGGCTCTCTACCAACTACCCATCCGGACAATGCTTCCAACGTATCCACAGATCCTCGCGGCGATCGCGCATCTGTAGACATCGGCGCCGTGAGCCGAAGACCAGGCGAGGCACGAAGCGGAAGAACAGGGAACGACAACCATTCGCAACGAGATCAGGATGAGGTTGACGAGATTGCAGAGATGCTGGGAAGCACCGCGACCAATGATAGGCGTGGGAGCAAGGCACTTGAATAGGGAGATGCCACATGATGACCGGTTCTGGATGAGATGGGCTGTCGGAATGGCATTGGCTCTCGGATTTGGCATGTGGTATGGCTAGATTTATTGTTTGATGATTTGAATGATACCCCTTGTAGCGCTCACCATGGTGAGTTTCGAGCAAATTCGTTCACCTGCTTTCAATCACTCATCCAAGACTCTAATCCCTCCAATGCCTTCTAATACTTTGTCAGTATACTCTAGAAAACCCCGTCATATTCTTATGATCTCGGCGCTCCAATACCAAGTAGGTATCTGTTTTCAATATAACAGGCTGACTTTCTACGGTCAAATAGAGGCTTCCGGAAGTTCCATCTGCGCTTACAGCAACCGTACCAGTCGCCAAATGCGTTTCCTTCCAGTTATGGTAACAATCATTACGGACAAATAGAGTGCTCTAAGGTTGTCTACAGCAAGTCTGCAAAAGAGTTGGCCTGGCATGTGCGACGAAATTCGAAATGGCGCTAGATTCCGGCGGTCTGCTCTAAGACATGAAATCGCAGGGAAGATCCCTCGTGCGAATTGTTTAAGCGACCATCGCCTACCGTCCTTATCACTCGGTCAGCATGTCCACGCGAGCTTACGCACACCTCACGATGTGCAACACATTATTTGCGTATGAAAACTTTCTGCTGAGTGTCCTTTGCCACGATACACACAACTTACGTAGCAAACCACTTGCCGCTTCCGTCCGCCTTGCTGCGCAGGACGGTATCCAGCCAACTGTAAGACACAGCAGACAAAGTCCTCAACCCCCAAACGATATCATCCAAGATGGTCAGCGACACGGCGGAATACTGGAGGGATGTCCGCGCTGATCGCAAGCGCCGGCAGCTAGAAGAAGAAGCAGCAGCACATAATGACGGGACACCCTCTCCATGCTATGACTGGTACTTTCACAGCGGGAATGTCCATTTTGCGCGGGACCGCTCGGCTTTTACGAGCTATGCACCTTTGTGTACAGCTCAACTCGAATCGGTCGTGTCGGGCCAGACTCTCCCTGCCGTCGGGATCGGCCATGTCGAGCTTCGAGTCAGAGTCTCGCCGCAATCAAACGCGACCCGTATTATTCAGCTCCGCGATGTGTTTCATATCCCGACTGCACCTTGCAACGGCCTCAGCGATAGAGTGTTCTGCGCTAAGCATAAAGTCTCTATCAGTTTTGGCAGGCCTTACTGCACCATGCAAACCTCCGGGCAGAGGCCGGCCCCCTTCTGTTACGGCGTGGTGGATCGACTCCTTCGACTACAGCGGGCGGACGGACTACTTGGAAGCCCGCTGAGAGAAAGCGCGACCATGTACTTAAGCATTAGCACCAGTCTTGATCGTCAAGTGATGGCGGCATGCAAGGAGGCGTTTGAAGCACAGTGCAGCCGACGCCAGTGAATGACGAGCGGGAGAACATGTTCCCCGGTTGGGCAGCTTGGGCGGGCAGGTGGTATCGGACCGGTGATGCCACCACTGTCTGAGGGGAGAGGTCGAGAACAGTGAACGCAAGGGATGGATGATTATGAAAAGCACAGCCATTGGGCTGTAATGGCAGTATACTCGATATACAGCCGGCCCAAGACTGATGTCGGTTCTTGTGGCCGTACAATCATCAGGCTGGGCAGAACTGATTGCGGCCTACTTACCCCTTCCGTTCGAAGTCCCTACACAGTGTAGATGCCCAATGTAAGACTCTGTATATACCTAGCCTTTCTATATGCTTTCAACCCGTTGGTGCATGTGGCTGTAAGGACGGAGCCGGTTGTCTGTTCAGACGCTTTTTGAGTTCCATGTAAAGCTATCTACGGAAGCAATTCCGCACTCTCCTCCGAAGCCTCCGCTGTCCGTCCAGCATCTCGGAGCATCTCAATGTCTCGAGCCCATATCCCAAAACCCACTCAATAAACCCACCTGCCTCACTCCCACTACATACATCAGCAGCGACAACAATGGTCCTCCGCCTCCGTCTCTCCCGCGTTTCCACCCCCGGCGGCGCCAAACGCCACCACCCGCGCTACAACATCGTCCTGGCCCACGCCCAGACGGCCCGCGACTCCAAACCCCTCGAGGTCCTGGGCACGTATAACCCGATCCCCGAACTCCCCGTCGGCGCCGAGCCGGGCGACCGCAAGGTCAAAGATGTCAAGGTCGATGTCAGTCGGTGTGCGTATTGGCTCGGTGTTGGGGCCCAGCCGAGCGATACGGTTTGGAGGTTATTGTCTATGGTAAGATCTCCCTTTTCTTCCTCTGTTCCTTGGAAGCGGAAGAGACGATGGCGGTATACAAAGCTATTTGGGTCACATGTCTCTCAAAACAAATACTGACCCGGAGGATTCGTGCATCTAGATCGGCCTCCTAGAACCCAAATACCTCCCCACAGGCCCGCAGACCGAAAACGCTCTCAAGGCTGTGCGATTCCCTACACATGAGATCAAGAACCCCTCCACAGCATCAAACAAGCAATCCTCAAAACCGAAGACCTCCTCGTCTGCGCCGAAGAGAGGAGACGGTCCCGTCACGAAAGCTATCAAGGACAACACGAAACGCAAAGCGGATATTGGGGCGGGGACTACGAGCCCTTCCAACCCGAACGAGGCCTAAGATCGTGGAATATAGGTCTTTTCTTTCGGAGAACATTCAAGCGCCGCCGCGAATAGAAAAAGAGAGTAAGGCATGCGGTCTCATGCAGGCCCGTCCGGGCCGTTGTCTGGTCGTTCAGAATGAGGCGAGAGAGAAAAAGAGCCTTGCGTATGGGGTCCCGGGTCCCTTCTCTCATAGTACCCTTCCCTTACAGTTCGAAGTGGGGCCTCCTTCCCGCCTTTCCCTGGACGAAGCCGTGCCAGCTACAGTGCCATGACCGGGCCCAAGCACTTGATGGAATCGAAGCGCCGATGACGATATCGTAACTGTTTCCCTCCGCAAGCTCAAATGCGTGGGGAGGTGTCAGGAGAACATTGGCGAGAAGAAGAGAAGGCGCCGACAATGGATCCTCCTTCGAGGTCAGACATGGGCTAAGGCCATCCCAACCCGCGGTTGCAGCGCAGCAGAGAGATGGGTGCTGCAACTGTATAGCGCTTCCAACCCGGCCCTGCCCTCGCCGATGAGTCATTTGCGCACACTCGCAGGCGGTGGGCTGTATGCAGCACCACGCTTTGCGGGAGGCGCGACATCGTTATGGCGCTACTTGTACTATAGACAGAAATGTACTTCTACAAAATCAATATTCCACGTCACTAAACACACAGCGCATGCTTTCCAAAACAATCATTCAAACCAGCGTTTCATGGTCCCCCCTATTTGTCGATTTCAAAAGATCAATGGTCGATGGAAAAATATAGAGTACAACCCACTGTATTAACTACTTTCTCTCCTTTTCTACATCCTAAAATTAAATCAAAGGAAAATATCACCTCACAACCAAAAGACTAAAGAGTTACACATGGAAGGAATAATGAACCGGGTATTATAAGCTAGCTCCTCTGTTTTTCTCTTTTTCTGGTTCGCAACATGCTCGATCTCTCGTCCTTCTTCCTCCCCTCATGCACACCTGTCTCCACTCTTCCAGCGCCCTGCTTGCAAATTCCGCTCCCAAGAAAAAAACAAGTTGACATGACGAGCAAAAAGATCGGGGACATCTCCAGCTCATGCGTGCTTTTGGGCAGTTGAGCACGCCATGTACGCCATGCCAGACCCACCAGCTAAGGTCCAGCGCCGAAGAGTAGCCTAGGCGGCAGCACCAGCCTCTGACTCCTCGTCTCCAATGGTGCTCACGCCCTCGCGCGGGGTGCCTTCCCGGACCATCCGGCTCTCGAGCTCCTTCAGCTGACTCTCGCGCGCCAGCAGCTCCTGTCGCTTCTCGTTGATCTCGCGCTGTACCTTGAGTTCGATCTCGCGCAGCTTCTCCTCCTCGCGACGGAGCTGCTCCTCTTTCAGGCGGACGGATTGCGAGGCGAGCGATTGTGGGTCTAGCGAGCCGGCTTCGACCTGTAGGGGAAAGAAAGCGAGTCAGTAGTCGTTATAACAGGTTGGGTGGTGAAGTTGTGACTTACGTCTTGAGAGCCCGAGTCGGGTCCGCCCGTCACGGACTTGCTCAGCTTCTCCGTTCGGTAGTTCTCGTAGAGGAAGTCGTGGGTGATTTCCTTCAGATCAGCCAGGTGAGAGTGGAGAAGGGCGGATCGGATGGCGAGGAAATCGCTGTGGCGCGGGTTATCCACCTCAACCGTTCCCCAGGGGTATGTACGGGCGCGGACTTGACGGCCGTCCACCTGCATATCGTGTCAGCATCAACGTGTACGGCCTGTGGCCAGGGTGGCAGATTAGTCCTAGAAAGACCATACCTCGACGACGTCCTCCGAACCGACGATAGCGAACGGCATCAGTCCTCGCAGCTCAGCGTTCTCCTCCACCGTATCCTCATCGTCCTCTTCGATGTCGTATGGGAAATTGTATACGGGGATGCGGTAGTGCTCGATGTCCTCCATGATCAGCTTCTTGCTCTCGGCGAGCTCGAGGGGTGTGAGCGAGTCAGCCTTGCCGATGACGGGAATCACGTTGACGCGGGGCGAGAGGCGGCGCATGAGCTCAATATCGAGTTCGCGGAGGCCGTGGCCTGTAGATTGCGTTAGCCATCAGAAAAACGACTACATTACCTGTATCCAGCGCGGCGCATCGCTAGATTGTCGGGTTGGGTGGATGTCTCCTTACCGGTCGGCTGCACGAAGTACAGCAGCACGTGTACACGGTTGTCCCGGAAGCGCGGGTTACGCTTGATCCGGCTCTCTTCGGCCAGAATGTCGTCGTATTGGCGCTCGAGGTAGGTGGAGATCTCGCCGAAGGCAGCCTCGTTGTCGATGGCGTCGCCGAAGCCCGGGGTATCGACAATGGTCAGGCTCACGCGCGTGCCTTCCTCATCCAGCTCGAGCTCGACGGTCACGGGCTTGATCTTCACGCCTTCCTCCTCGTGGGCGGTGGAGGGGTCGTCGTAGTCGCGGTAGGAGGTGGAGGCGCCGGCGGCGGAGCCGTGGGGACCCAGCACGGGGCGTCCGCAGAGGGTGTTGACGAAGGTGGTGCGACCGGTGCCTGAGGCGCCGCAGACCATCAGACAGAACTGAATACCCTTCTTGACGTTCTTCTTGCGGCGCAGCTTCATGGCGGACATGTTGGCCGACGACATGCTGGCCGGCGGAGGGGATTGCGGGGGCGAAGTTGGGCGAGAGATTTTGGCGGTGTTGGGAGGGGTGTCGGTTAGGTGATCGCTATAGAAGCAAGGGAGCTAGGGATGGAGGTTCGGCGGATGGAACTGGCGGTGGGGGGAGCTGTGTCAGTCGGAAGGCGCGAGTGTTGAGAGGCGTCGCAGAGGGAAGGAGAGAAGGGCGAGTGAAGGAAGGCAGATGGACTGCTCCTTCTCTTCTGGATCAGAGCCCATCCGTCAAGGAAAGTCCAGTGCGTTCAGACGGCAGGTGCTCGCCCAATGCCTGCACCCTCCCTTCTTCCTTCCGTCCCGGTGCGTGCGATGTCCACTCACCTCCTCAGTCCTTACCACGTACTATGTAGGTAGTAGGTAGGTATAGTGTTGCAACAGCTACGGGAGTGTCTTCTCCTGACACAGTAGCTAGGATGATCGGTAGCGAGCGTCGTAGATGGGTACCCGGACCTAGGCAGATAGAGGTAGTAAAGTGCAGTGGAATTCTTGTGACCGGCGTCCAGGCGTATGCTGTCCTGTCCCTGCGAATGCCTGTCTGCCCGGCAAAGGGGTTCAACGCCGGCTGCGGCCGATTGGCTCTGGCCGTCGAGCCTCATTTTGCGGAGGAGGTCCCTGCGTACCTAGGTAAGCTTAATCCGCACTTCATCCATGTGATAAGCTCATCATCAAAACATCCCGACTATCTACCCAGGTAGTCACAAGCGTCTTCACGTCAGACACACACACACACACACACACACACACACATAACCACACTCGGCCACACTTTTTACACCCACATTATTCGGTGCAAGGTATCGAGACTCGATGAGATGCGACCTTTGACGCCCAGGATCGTGGCCAACTCTATCTCCACTGGCTAGACCGGCAAATGCGCTTGCTTCCGACATGACAACCATTCGCCACGCGTGATAATGGAATCGATGCCCATTCTACCCTAAACAACATCCTCAGTCATGAATACCCGGACTTCCATCCAACCTGCCACACACCCAGCCGTTCTATCCGTTTCCCTCTCCACCACTGGCAATCGTTTCATCGCCGCCCTCTCCGACGGCTTGCGCTGCTTCCGTACCGACAACTGCCTTACCACCTATCATCCGACCTTGCCACTGTCGTCAACCGGTAGCGGCCGCGAAGGTGGCTACGCTATAGCCGAGCAGCTAGATGATCGGTACCTCGCGCTGACTGCTGGCGGAAGGAGGCCCGCTGGCAAATCCAGCGTGGTAGTATGGTGGGATGCAATCCTGGGCCGCGAAGTTGCGAAGTTTGACTTTCGGGAGGAAATCAAAGGTCTCAGAGTGAGCACCAAGAACTTGGTCGTTATCCTGGAGTATCGTGTAGTCGTGTTTCTGCATCAGGCTTTGAAAAGCGAACCCAGGTCGCCTTCCTCACCCGGCCAGACCGAACACCAACTCCCAAACAAAGATGCTATCACAATGCGACACGAAGTCGAGACTGCATCAAAAGCTCCTAACGTTCCAAAGTCACTGCATCCTACTGGGCCTAACCCTTACGCTCTTGCGTCTTTGCAGGGAGATACTCTCGCCCTACCAGCTCAAAGCACCGGCCAAGTCCAGCTCATCACCCTAAACTCCGAGTCGAGCAAGAAACGTGTTCTCCGTGCGCATACCTCATCCCTTAGGCAACTCTCACTCAGCTCGGATGGTGCTTTGCTTGCCACTGCTTCTGAGCAAGGCACACTGATCCGAGTCTTTGATACCCAATCTACGGATCAGCTATTTGAATTCCGAAGGGGTGTCGATCACGCTGTCATACTTTCTCTGGCTTTCTCGCCCTGTGGAACATGGCTTGCCAGTACCTCTGATAAAGGAACCCTACATGTCTTTGATCTACGCCCGCCTGAGGCAACCGCATTAGCCGCACAGATCGATCGCGAAGCGCGAGAAAGAAAACAGCAACACAGGAAGAGCCAAAGTCTCTCCCAAAACCCACACCGCCTCTCTACTGGACCATCTCCCTCGCTCTCAGGCACTGGTCGTTCCTCGCCCGCTTCCATCACTCCTTCCGCTCCAGTCACCGCCGCCACCGGAACAGGCTATCAAGGATCCGTGCAAGAGTACTATGGTCTCCGCCCCGTCCCTGCCTCCGCATCTCCCTCCTCCGCCGGTCCAAGCGTCTCGGCTTTGGCGGCACTCAAAGCCAGTCCCTGGGCGCCAAAAGTGTTCAAGGATGTGCGAAGCGTAGCCAGCGCGGCTTTCAGTATGGGTGATGATCCTCCCCATTGGCAAGGCGGTATCAATTCCTCGTGGACCACGGCGCCAGACGGCAAGAGGGTCAGAGTCAGACACCCTGTACCGCCTTTGCCGGCTGACCCTAGCGGGCGACCGCCGAAAGGGTTGTTGTGTATTAAGAATAGGAAGGAAGCTGCTGGAGATGATGAAGGAGCGGTGATCTATGTGGTTGGTGGGGGTAGTGATGCCAAATGGGAAATGTTTGAACTGGTCCCTGCTGAAGGTGGAGGGTGGGCGTTGCTATTTATTGGTTTTCGAAGGTATCTCGACAGGCAATTCGTGGGTTGATCTCAGTCGTGGCAGAACTCTTCGGTGTCTACCTATGCAGGATTGTTGCGCTGTGCTGCGAAGGACCAAATATAAGGCGTCTTTTGCATCGCTTTCAGACCGATCCCCTGAAGGTGTTTTCCATCCCCTGTCGGCCTACATTGCTTTCCCGATCTTCTCGGAACTAATTCAAGATAGCCTTTGGAGATCTGCAGGGATCTCTCCCTGGATTTGAAGTCTGACCAGTCGCAGATGAAAGCTCCCGTCGCTTGGAGGAAGTAGGAACTTATGGTCCTCGTGTCGATCTCAGATGCCATTACCACGCAACGCTCTACAAGTCTAACCCTAGTACCAATGCGTTCTGGGGCGCGACTGCCATCAGATTCCGATACAACCCTGTTTAGCTTCATTCAGATCGATGGCATGAAGTCTGGAGTGTTTTGTCTCGGAAATACCACACCCGCTGAAGTAGGATTACCAGCCGACGTCAACGCCCTAGCTTACTTAGAATGCGACATGATTTTATAAAAATCAATGGGGCAGTCAGTCGAGGATAGTCAACTTTACATGGCGGTAGCGTCCAATGAGAGAAAGGTGCTTTGGGCTTGTTACAATGGGGTAGATACATTGCTCGGGTATGCATTTTAGTAGTTTAATTGTCATGCATCTTCTGTGTAAAGTCTAGAGAACCTGTCGTCGTTGCCCGAGCTCTTGAGTGAGAGAGTTGTGTTAGGTCTGCCAGGCCGAGCCAACTGAAAGAGACGGATCCGATGAAGGTGTTGCGGGTTACATGGACGGTGTATGCCGTTGGTTGTCTTTTCGCCAGCACCCCTCGGGTATCATGCTGTTTTTGCCTTTCGCAACCCATCCATAGGACGGACTGGGCGGGAACGCCACGACGTTCCGTGGCATCTGGAGTATGCCTTTTGACTCCACCAGATGCCGCAACGCTTGCCGTCCTACCAAAGCACACTAGCCAAGCAGTGCGGCTTCGTTCCGTGAGATAGCCACATTTCCAATGGGGCCGCTTGTTTCATTAAGGAAGGTAGACGCCGTGGGTCCTAGATAGACAAGCTCGCCCTATCACAGCCGATCCTCAGACGCACTTCCACGAACAATGTTATTAGATATCACGACTCATACATGGCGCGAATGGCTCGCGTCTCGGCTAAAGCTCGTAGACTCTTCTCCAAGCTACCCTATATCTTTTGGATTGGTAGGTCGATGTCGTGTGGTCGAAAACATCCATCGATTGGTTCCTCGCCATGTACTCCACCGTTATGAGAGCGTTTGCTCTTGTCCCAATAGCGACTACCGCTTTCGCGGCATCGCACAAGCGCAATTTGCCCATTGTCCTTCAAAGAACTGCCCAAGATGGGATCGTGTTCCAATTGGGCAATAATACTTACCTTGCTGATACCAGGAATCCGAGTGCAACTGGGACATCTCTCCAGGATGGTCTTATAGGGAGCAATGGCGAGTTGTTCATGCCCCTGACTGTCGTGGGTACCGACGACAAGACTGTGGATGGGCGTTGCATAGAGGACACCATCCACGCTTACCTGGCCGGCGACGATGTCTTTTCACTTGACTTCATAGAAGCGGTATACATGGCGTCTCGTTCGCCTTCGATGAACGTTACTACTTCAGCCTTCGACCAACTCTCGGAAATGGGTATGGAACACATCTTCATGAGCGAGCACGACGCGCAACGCCACATGCACCTGGGCGCACTACCCTTTGGTCATCCCAACGAAACATCTCTGCCATCTGGACCCTATATCCTGACCGGCTCGACTGAAGGTTGTCAACTCATTCCCGTCTACCGGCTGTACGAGGACGCCTACCGAGGCTTCCTCTACGGAACTTACGAAGCCATCGACGGAAGCTACACTCCCTTAGAGCTGACCTACCCAGCTTTCCGCTATCCCGCAATCCCAGTCCCGTCTCGCATATATTCGTGGAACGACCCGCGGCCATTCGCTGGCTTTCGTGTTGGTGTCAAGGACCTGTACGATATGAAAGGGCTGCTTACCACGGGAGGTAGTCAAGCATGGGCATATATCAATGAGCCGGCGACTTCCAATGCGCCTAGCATCCAGCGCATCGTTGACCTTGGAGGCGTTTTGGTTGGCAAGCAGAAGTTGTCTCAGTTCGCGTCCGCTGCCGGTCCTTGGTAAGTCGACTTTCCCCATGCAGGGTCCTATTTAGACTGGTACAGCCGGGCTGACACTGGTCATTTAGGCAATGGCAGGAAGAGCACTACCCGTTCAACCCTCGCGGTGATGGCTGGCTAACATGTGCGGCCTCCTCCGCTGGTGGAGCATGCTCGATCGCGGCGTATGACTGGTTGGACTACGCTCTAGGAAGTGACACAGGCGGTTCTATGCGCCTACCAGCCGCCGTATCGGGAATCTACGGCAATCGACCAAGCCAAGGCCTCATGTCGCTGGAGCAAGTCTTGCCGTTAGGTGGTGCTACCGACACTGCTGGTGTCTTTTCCCGGGATCCGCGCAGTTGGGCTTACTTTGCAAAGCATTGGTACATACCTTCGTTGCATCAGAGTCCCAACGCTACTGGCCTCTCTCCGCTCTCAGTGCCCGACACCGATTCCTTCCCGAAGACGATTCTATACCCTACCGACTACCTCCCACTGAGCAACTCTGCCGCCCAGCCCATCCTCGAGGCTTTCATTGAAAACTTGTCATCGCTTTTCGATATGAAGGTGAAGCGGCTGAACTTTACCGCGACGGTCCAAAACGCTTCGGAGCCCATCGCGGCCAACTCACTCTCCAGCAATCTCCTGAGCATTATCAACAACTACACCCAGTGGGATCAGGTCGCCGATCCGCTCATCACCCGCTGGGCTGAGCTTTTCGACGGCCGCTTCCCGCCTGTCGACCCTATCGGCAGGCAAACCTGGCAGAACTTCAACGAGACCGAGATCAATCTCAATGCCTACAATCTCGCGCTCGAAGAGAAAAGGGCAGCGGTGGAATGGTATGAAGGTAACGTCCAGTTCTCCACGCCCGAATCCTGTTCCGAAAGCGTAATGATCTACGATGTCGGCACAGGCGGTCTTCCGTCTTATCGTGAGAAGAATCTTGTCAGCGGAAACCCCAACGCATCCTTCTGGGCTGTGCCGCCTGAGGGCACGGTGATTGCTGGGACTACTATTTGTCCGATTTTCGGATGTGCTGATTTTACTGTGCCGATTGGCCAGGTTGAGTATCAGAGTGAGGTGACCCTTCATACCGAGTACGTGCCTGTCACTGTCAGCATGGTGGTCAAGAGAGGCTGTGATTTCGTGCTGTACAACATGATTGAGAAGCTGGCTGATGCGGGTGTGATTGGTACTGTCAAGACTGGACGGACTGCTTATTAGACTGGCAAAGGATAAATTCGCTCAGCAGCGACAAAGCGCGCTCCAACTGCAGAATATGATACAGGAACGAGGTCGTTGACAAAGGTGTCTAAAAAATTTCCATTAATGCGGTCAATGATGCGTCAGGTTCAGCATCCAATACCCGCCTGCATCTTCAAACATCTGCTCAAAGCCGCCGGGGATCATCTCATCCAGCGGTCTTGCGGTCACGTCTCTAAACCGCGTACACCACTGCGCCTTGGTGCCTTCGGGTTTGTCTTCCCAGTAGTCTACCCCGTCGATGTCGATGGTGACGTCCATGTTGTACTCCTTGTTCTCGTCCTGTGGCGCGCGCTTGTAGACTTGGTAGACGCCTCCTCTGGTCCGTTGCCACGTCATGACCTTTGGGTCCATCGTCTTTAGCAGTCCGCCGTGCATAAATGCCACACGGCCATCGGCGTGATCCGGGTGATGCTGAGCGAAGCTGTGCCCGCAGTACTGGTTCTCTCGCTTGTCATACGCCTCGGGGGCCAGGGTGCCCACGCTCGCTAACCATCGCGAGGGCCGACCGTATTGGGTTTTGAGGGCGTGCCAGGCGAAGCGGAAAGTGTCTTTGTCCCCGAGGAGGAATCCAGCGTAATACGAGCCTTGCTCGTTGTTGAACCAGGCCGCCAGCTGCAGGTGGTAGAAGAACCGGGTCTTGTCTACCAGCAGCTGCCCCGACTCTTGCTCCCACTCGTCCATCCGGCACGCCGTGTTGGTGATGGGCCAGGCAGGATTCTGAGGCCTAGTGCGTGCTATGTCGGGCCAGAACACGGAGCCGTATTCCTTGTACGTCTCACTGTTCCAGAGCTCCTCGGGTGGGATGACCGGTACGTTGTCGCTGTCCAACAGCAAAGGCTCAGCGAAGCGGGAGTTCATCATGGCGGTTGTTTTAAACGAGTAGTTGGGGAGGAAGAGATTCGGGACTTTCGGACTTTCAATCAAGCTCGACGCCCTGAAGAGGTTGTCAGGCGCCGAGAGATCGCAGAAGCGGAGGTCGTCCCACATGTCTTGGATGTCGTCGCGGTCCGACTGGGCGAGCTCGTCGCCCCAGTAGTGTAGCTCGACCGCCACCTTCGACCCCAGCCGCTTCAGCGCGCGCAACACGACTCGCACGCGCTTCATGCTCTCGCTGTCGCCGGCGACGATGACGACTCCCCGACCGTGGAAGCGGTCCGCGTGAGGCGCATAGGGTATCAGCCCATCGCGCATAAAGCGGTGCCATTGGTTCCGCCGTCTTCTCAGCTCCCAGTCTCCCCGATCCTCGCGCGCCCAGTCGAAATCGGGGCCGAACTGGAAGTTGACCTCCCCTTCATCGGCCCAGTTGCAGCCGGCCTTGGCCTGCGCGATGGTCATGCCCGGCGCACGCATCACCGCCTCAAAGTGCGGCAGGAAGTCGTCGGCGGTCGGCAGGCGGTGGGCATCGTCGCGGATGGCGGGCAGGTCCTGGAACGGGACCCGCGGCGTCTCCAGCAGCGAGTTGCTGATGGCGAGGTAGTAGAGGATGAAGGCGACGACGCTCGCGGCGGCGAGTTTGGTGTATCGATTGCTGAAGGGGATGGCCATTGTGTTGATCGGTATGCTTCTCCCTGCTGGGTACTCACAAGTGTCGTATCTTGGTGAACTACCCACAATTGACTAGGGTCACCGCGTCAACATTTCAAGGGATGGGGCAGGGGGCCGATGGGGGATGATGAAGCATTCATGTAGACTTCATTAAGAAGGACAACTAAGTGTGGCGCTTCATCCACTAAAGTCAAATGTCTGGTTGCGTTTCCTATCGCGTCTCATGGTAGCAGAAGTATACCTGCCCGCCTACATAGAAACCTCCTCGGTAGGCACGCGCTACTTGCAGTTGGTTGAGCTGTCGCGCTCCAGAACCCCCGGAATTCTCCGACCCGATGTAATTAGCTTGGCTTTGCTTGTCCAGAGTAAGGACATTAATGAATTCTATTATTAAAAAGGGCTCAGAAGGATGGGAATTTCATGTGAAATCCTTCAGACCCCCGCCGAGTTGAACAGAACCAGCCCGACCAGCTGCTCCTTTCCCCGCCTCACCCGCTCAGGGAAGCGGCCGGAAGGATGGCCCTAATTTCCATTCGACCAATCATTCGATGGCCTTCTGCTCAAGCTCGCGGGCCGAGACGCCACCGCAATTCCAGAGCCTCGGCTCGCCACATGGCAGGATTGACACAGCACTCTCCACTTTCTCGACCTGTATCGATTCGGATGAGGACGAGTCTGCCTTGCGGACGTTTAGATGCCACAGCGAGGGGAGCACCGACGAGATTCGTGGACACGAAGATGACGATAGAATACGCTACGCCGATCGAGTGCGAAGCCAGGATGGCAAGGATGAGTATGGAGAGCTTACGTTTCAAAGAGCAAAGCGTACGAGGTACAGCGCCGACCTTCTCCATGTGCAGACCACCTCACGCGTAGGTGTAACAAAATGGCCCCTCGGTCGTCTTCAATAACTCCTTGATCTGTCTCGGTGGTCCCGCCGCATAGCCATATTGCACATAGTCCTCAACGGTCGTGTTGGCGCTCGGCGGCTGATTGAAGAAAGTATTTGTCCCTGCCACCGCTGTCTCGCCTTCTGCCCTGGTCGCGAGGTCCTGCATTTGCCACATCCACCACGTGCGGTCGATGTTGGAGTGGTGGAGGTAGAAGAGCGGATCGCCCGGTGAGACGAAGACGTCTCGTCCTGGGTCGCCGCCCATTGCATAGTGACCCCCGCCATGCACCCCTATGTTGCCGCTGCCCGGTACGCCTTGCATTTGCATCTGAAAATCGTAGACATTATCAGGCGTAGTGAGAAGATCAAGAATGGCGCTGGCGTTGGCGAAAGCTCGGTTGATCTCGTCCGTCAACGAGCGCTTCAGACAGCGCGGGTTGTACGCAAGCGGCCCCTCAGGATTGACGATTGTAATGTTGCCAGGTGCTGAAAGCTGTGCAGGCCCGAGATTGACACTCATGTTCACGAATGGACCGGAAGTGATGCATCCATCACCAGGTCCTGCTGGCAGAAAGACATCCGGAAGTCCGAACCCGCCTAGCACAACATCGCTACGGTTGGGGACGAATGCGCCATCGCCTGACATGGAAGTCGAGCTGCCGTCGAGGATGGGGCTGTTGTGCATGCCGGTGCGAGCGGTCTTGGCCCAATCCCAGTACTGAAGATTGCGTCAGTACTCGGGCTGCTAGCATTTCGATTCAACGTGTTGAGTCAAGTATACGTACTGGCTGAGTGCCTTCATAACCACATTCGTCCCTAAGCGCTCGTTCATACAGCCAGGTGAAATACCGATGCCATGAGAGGAAGTTACCGGTATAATGGATAGCCAACGACTGGTTGATATGCGTAGCCACAAAGTCATCAAACCGAGTCTTGGCCCCTGGTGCTTCAGAAGCCGGCGTTAATGCTGGCTTCGATTGGAGACAGAGAACGGCATCAATGTATGATCGTCTGTCTTTCTTCGAGAGGTCACCCCTGTATTGATCCAGCTTAGTGCCCATTGTACCCGCCCAAGATCTAGTGAACTAACCATTCTCGCCTCACTTCTAAATTCTTGTGGTTGCAACCTGTAGCGTGATGACCCCAATGATGGCCGTGATTCAACTCTTGCATTGTCTTCGCCTGCGCTTGATGCGACAGTCGTGAGAGCTGCCCATCAACAGACGCTCGGTCTTCTTTCTGTCTCCATTCCGCAGGGTAAACCCTCCATGGCGTCGCAATAGTACCTAGCGCCTGTAGAGAAAGCAATGCGAGGCTGCACAAAGATGAATGCATCGTGACTGTGTAAAAGCGTCGGTACTGATGAGGAGGATAGAAGGCATTTGCACAACGGCAGCAGGTGTCTTCATCTTTTTAAGTCTCCAGGTCACTCAACACGCTCCTCTCCCGCGGCATTGTCGCTACAGCTCGCAGCCCGAGAATTGACTGGCTCGATCCATCCGCTACTTGGCACATGGCGGAAGCACACTAGAAGTCACCATTATTGGTATACAAGCTGGAGAGGCGCAACTAGACCCGTGTAGGATTGAGGCTGTACGGATAAAGGAAGGGTGGCTTGTTGGTCCGGTTGGGCAGAATTGTCCTCGAGGATCAGCGGCAGACCGCCTTGCTTTGCACCCCCCTCCATCTCCATGCATGGTGCATGCCGCCTGCAGCAAGCCTAGACTTTGCTTGTTCCCTGTTCCTGGCGACCTCGAAGGGCTCATGCGATGGAGCATCCGCTTATCTCGGGCTTCGGGATGGCTTATGCATTTGTACTACTGATGGGGATGTGGGATTAGGATGCCATATTAGAGTGCACAATTCATCACTTCGAAGAGAATGTGGCCGGGTGCACGTTCGTACTGTAGAGGAAGAAGCCTGATGCCGGAGTCCGAGCGGCGAAGGCGTCCCGCTTGCGCCAACGCACCGAAGAAGTCCGACAACTGGCCGCGAAGCACGCATTGAGTGGACACAGATGTACATACGAGCAAGAGCACAAGAGGAAGAGATTTTATTACATCGATTCACATCCTTAGTGGTTGGAGAGCTACGCTATACAGACCTCCGACTCCTCAGCGCGATAGAGGATCCGTGCGCTTGAGATTGCTCATCAAGTGGTCTGCATGTACTCGGTCTTCTCGCTTCCCAGCTTCACCTCATAGTGCTCCGCCTCCTGCAGTGACTTCTCGTCGGCCCCATGGCCACTTTGCGAGCCAGAAAGCGCTGACACGTCGGTTGAAGCGAATCTTCTCGCAGAGACCTTGGCTTGGAATAGCACATCGAGCTCAGCATACGTGCGACCCTTGGGCGTGAAAGAAAGTCAGTATTTAGCAAAGGTTGAGTAAAGAATCAAAGACTTACTCAGGCAGCCTGAAGAACGTCCATGCAGCACAAAATGCGCAGGCACCACCCCAGAAGAATCCCGCCTTTGCACCCCAATTCCAGGAATCAGGATTCAACATGTGCGGTGTTAGAATGTTCGCTACTATACCAGTAATGTTGTAGAGATTCCGTGCTAGCACGACTGTCTTATTCCGAAGCCGAGTCGAGGCGAGCTCAGCGACCAGTGAATAGCAGACCGGGCCAACAGTAGCATCATAGATGAAGGTGAAGAGTAGCATCATAGCTGCGACAGCCCACTGAGCGCCTGAGCTGTTGGCGATCCCCATAAAGCCGATAATGACGAGGACGAGCGACATAAGTATTTGGCCCCAAAGATATAGTGTTCTGCGGCCAAACCAGCCCATTAGGAACCACGATCCAAGTGTACCCACCGCACCGAGAGCGTAAAGGCCTAGAGACATAGAGAACGCATGCGAGGTATCCAATCCGGCCTGCGTAAAAAAGTAGGTGGAAAATCCGATCATAGAGCTAGCGCCGCAGAGAGTCTGAATAGCCCAAACGAATGTGACTATTTCTGTTCGGCGAAGGTTAACACCCTTGAAACAATCAAGGTATCTTGCCCCGGCGGTATGCTCCTTTTCTAGCTCGTTGGTATAGATCATCATGCTGATAGTGGCATCTGGGTCGAAGTCTACTTGGCTTCGTGAAGTTAGACGTAGCAGCTGCTTCTTCGCATCTTCGTTGCGACCCTTGCGGACAAGCCACCTGAGTAGGGAATACGTGTTAGATCCTTCAAACCATCTTGTGAGGGAGAATACTTACCAAGGAGACTCCGGGGCGAGGGCAATGCCAATTATCAAAGGCACTAGCCATATCCACTGCAGCCCATACGGTATCTTGTATCCAAGCGGATCTGTCTCTCCACTAACACCCTTAAGTACGGCCGACGAGAGAAACTGCCCGATGACCCAACAGAGGTTGACGTAGGTAGTGAGATATGGACGGAGTGCGACTGGGCACACTTCGGAGGCGTAAGTGGTAGTCAATGTCTGGAAGGTGCCCCATGGAAGACCGCAGAGAATCTAGTCGGATGACTTGTTAGCACAAGCGTAGCTTCAAAGTACAGGCATGCCACTTACCTCTCCCACCAACAGCATGGGCAAGTTCTGCGCGAAAAAGAGAAGGAAAATGAAGCCAGTAAGCATTGCAAGAGCGCTAACCATGGTCTTTTTATATCCCATGCGCTCGGCGACAATACCAGTCAGAAATAAACCGAAAATCTCTCCTACGAGAGCACCATTCGATAATCCTGATTGCCACGCAGCAGAGACTCCGTACGACCCATCCTCTTGGAGACTTCCAAAGCGTCGCTGGAAAGCTGGTAAGGCGTAGAGGCTATTTATCAGGACAATATCGAATCCTTCCATAATGATACAGGTGGACAAGAGAATGGACCAGCCGACAGCTTTTGGATAGGTCTTCAGACCTTGCAAGAGAGTCATGGAAGTCTCACTTGCAGTGGCCTTAGCAGCATCGCCAGTGATGGCATTGCTGACGTCCGGTACATGGGCCACATCCTCGACAGCGATGCTCGATCGCCTTTGGGAAGGTTGCCTCGGTGTTGATGCGTCCTGCGTCGACATTTCCTTGGATCCTGGAGAAGAGAAGACGGTCGTCGAGGTGTTGCGTGCTAATGCTGATTGTCGTCCGTCGGAGTGTTAAGGATGGCGTTTTCAAGACCTGCGATCCATCCAGGCTCTTATATATTTCGAGAGGATACATCGTGGGCAGTCTTCATCTCGAAGACCCCAACATAGAAAGGTTAGAAGATACTACCACAAACGCCTCAGAAGTTGCCCGGTCCGAATGTCAACCAATCAACCCGCGCAGCACTACGAGACTTAGCGTTGTTTCTCGCGTGCTGCCCACGCCATGCCCGTGTCAGGATGTCGAGCCTCAAGCTTGCGTGCTGGGCTGAAGAATCTGGAGATGCGGAGCCCCGTGGTTGCGTCTAGTTTGAGTTTCAAAATGTCCACCGATGCCGGTGATGCACTGGACTGCCAGTACATAAGGTCTTCCGGCCCGAAATCGAACCAATCAGCAGTCGTACCGGATCCAATCGCCCCACTTTACACTGTCTTCGGTCAGCGCCCAGAATACGTACACAACTTTCAACCTGAACCTTGTGTACTAGTTCAGATGGCTATCATGCCGAGCTCTAATATGCCGCAGTACAAAGATACACGGAGTCAAAAGGATTCTGCAAGGAAGCTTCGATGCATTGTTGAGTAGAGGCCAAGGGCCGAAATTGGACCAATCATACCGATAGCCGCTATCATTTGCATCTCCGGGTTGGTCTCAACCCACCATGCTGCGGTGCAAAAGGGCATGAAGCAAGAGAGTACTCAGCTTGTAGTATAGCGGTAGTGGATATATAAGGCATGATGTGCTGCTTCTGGACTACAGCCTATCTCTGCTGCTCTTTTCACACAGCTCTCTTCTTTGCTAATCAAAAGGAGGTTATCTGACAAATATGACTGTCACTCAGCGCCCATGGTGGAAAGATGTCTCGATCTATCAGATCTATCCTGCATCATTCCAGGACTCCAATGGCGATGGCATCGGCGACCTTCAGGGCATCATACAGCGACTGGACTACATCAAGTCCATTGGTGTTGACGTCGTCTGGATCTGTCCTATGTATGAAAGTCCGCAATTGGACATGGGCTACGACATCTCGGACTATCAAGCCATATACGGCCCCTATGGTACCATGGCAGACATGGACCAGTTGATTGCGGAGGTCCACAGGCGCGGAATGCGCATCATCCTGGACTTGGTGGTCAATCATACCTCGGATCAGCATTCATGGTACGTTCATCGGGAGGCAGGCTTCAAAAAAACTGATGAGACAATGTTGCCACCCCTTTGCAGGGAGCGGTGACTGTACCAGCGTATGATTTTACGTATCGCTGCTCGGAAGTCTCTACACGGACATGTAAGACTGACACTAGCGGGCAGGTTCAAAGAGTCAAGATCTTCAAAGTCCAACCCGAAACGGGACTGGTACATCTGGAAACCGGCAAAATACGATGAAGAAGGAAACAGGAGACCACCAAACAACTGGCGGTCCAATTTCGGCGGAAGTGCATGGAAATGGGACGAACGCACACAGGAGTATTTTCTACACTTGTTCTGCCCGGAACAGCCGGATTTGAACTGGGTGAGTGACTCAGCCCGACGACATATCTCCGTGCCCATCACTGACGGCCGTTGGACTGCAGGATAATGATGAAGCGCGCAGAACTATTTACGAGACAGCCATGATCTACTGGCTCGAAAAGGGCGCGGATGGCTTCAGAGTCGACACGGTCAACATGTACAGCAAAGACCCGAGCTTTCCGGACGCCCCAATCACCGACCCAGGAGCTGAGTGGCAAGAGGCTGGCCTGGTCTACTGTAACGGCCCACGCATGAACGAGTATCTGTCAGAGATGAATTCGATTTTGACGAGATACGATGCCATGACCGTTGGCGAGTGTCCTTTTACACCCGATCGAAATAAGGTCATTGACTACGTAGGTGCGTCGAAGAACCGTCTCAGTATGGTCTTCCAGTTTGACGTTGTCGACGTTGGGCTGGGAAAGATTTTCAAATTCCAGACGGCACCATTCGCGTACAAGCTACACGACCTCAAGGATGCCATTGCGCGGACGCAAGGGCTTTTGCAAGGCACTGATGCATGGACGACTTCATTCGTGGAAAACCACGACCAGGCACGCGCAATTTCGCGATTTGGAGACGATAGCCCGCGATGGCGCGAGCGATCTGGAAAGCTACTATCACTATTGTTTGCTTCTCTCTCGGGGACGCTGTTCATTTATCAAGGTCAAGAAATCGGCATGATAAATATGCCACCCGACTGGCCGATTGAGGAGTACAAGGATGTGGACTCAATTAATTACTACTCAATGGTCGCGCAGCGCAGCGGTAACAATGAGCATGAACTCTGCAAGGCGAAAAAGTCGCTCCAGCACCTCTCGCGTGATCACGCTCGCACGCCTATGCAGTGGGACTCTGCGCGGAATGGCGGCTTCACAGGCGATTCAGTTGAGCCGTGGATGCGGATGAACCCTTCTACCGCTGAGCTCAACGTCTCTCGTCAAACAGCTAGCAAAGACTCTGTACTAGCTTTCTGGCGGCAAATGCTCGCACTTCGGAAGCAGGCTGACGATGTCCTTGTCAATGGGCATTTCGAGCTTGTTGACGAGGCCAACGAGACGGTCTTCAGCTTTCTCAAGCATGGCAAGACTCGCAGTGCTCTGGTCGTCTGCAACTTCTCCACCAACGAGACAAGACTGCCTCAGATAGCTGTGGACCGGAAGAAGGAAGTGGTAATGGACAATGTCCCAGAGTCGACCAGTGAAAGCACATTGATGCCCTGGCAGGCCAGGATATATATACTGCATTGATATACATAGATGATTACATCGAATATGTTGTGACCGGGCAGCACAAGAGCTTTCTCTAGCTGTCGCGACGCCGTAATACTCTTACACAGGAAAGTCTCTCGGGTGATTGCTGTTGTAATGCCCTCGAAAATGTTTTGTCTTGTTCTGCAATCTTCAGCTTCCATGAAGTATCTCAATTTAGCTTTCGCTGTATTCTTCCATTTCCTTCCCTCAAACCATACCATCTTCTTTATTGCATGCCTTGGGGCGGTTGTAGTCGTTACGTACGCTGCATAGCTAGCAATGCTGTCAATTATGCCTTCAACCTGCTAGGTTTTAAAGTTGGTTCGGGTTCGGGTTGTCCGCCCCGCTGCAGAAGCCCCGCCTGCATGAGGTGTTCTGATCTAACTCCGGCTTCATTCTTCCCTTCCCGCCAGCTACACTATCTTCTCGCGCCTATCAACTGGTTCGGCCTTATGGACAACGGAGAACGTCGTCATAAGGCTTGCGATACTTGCAGTCACCGCAAAGTGCGCTGCAATGGCCAGCAACGCTGTCAACAATGCGAGCATTTAAATTTACTGTGCAAATATTCTGCGCCTGCTCCTCGACAGAAATATGAACGACGTTCCACAAAGCTAGCGAAACGACGCAAAGATACCGTCCAAGCGATCGCCCCTATCGCCGCTTCAGACGACGTTCATGACGCATCCTGGACGGCGGGTATTGACGAAGCTTTAATGCAGTACCAGGCTGGGGCCGGAGTCGGCGACAACAACTTCTTCCTAGCACTGCTTTCTGACTTCGAGGCCTTTGTGCTGCCCTTTCACCCGGCCATTTCAATGGCGGAAGCTCGGAATGCAATCGAGACGATGTCGGAAAACCAAGAAGCGAGAGCCTTTGTGTACGGATTAGTAGCGGTTACACTGAATCTTACACACTCTCTACGAAGCAAAACGACCCCGGAAAGCTCAGACATTTCGAAATGGGTATCAATGTCGCTAGATGCGCTTAGACCGGTTTTGCTGCAGGAGAACATTTCGGTCCAGAGAGTGGCGACTTTGCAATTCTTGCATGTATGCTTCATGGGTCTGGGTCGCTATGACATTGCCTTTTATTATCTGCGCCAGTCTGTCACTATGCTAGAGATCCTTCGGGTTAGAGACAGCAGCAGTATGCTTGTGCTTCCTTTTACGGAGCGGAGTCAACGGCAGCGGATGTATTGGACCGTATTTGTCAGTCAAACCCTGGCATGATGGATCTTCGGCGATAAGTCTGTGCTAACACATGCATACAAAGATTCACGAGCGGTTCTACGCCATAGCATGTCATCGTCCAGCACTATTGCAGCCCCTCGAAACCCTACCAGAGCCCGATGGGACCATCCCGATCGACATCAACACTGGCTTCATCCAGATCATCCGTCTCTTCCTGCACATCGACGATGACATGCTGTCCAAATGGTTCGCGACCTTCGACAACGAAAAGCGCATCGACCTGTCCTGGATTGTCGAAAAGCACCAACAGATCGACGCAGAAACTGCAGGAGGTCGCGACGAGGTCGCCTGTCTCTCGAATAGGCAGCAAGTAGACCTTCTCATCACCAAGCACTGGATGCGAATGTTAGTCTGGCAGATAGCTATGTCCAAGTGCTTGCTGTCCTCAGGCAGCCCCGAGCAGTCGATGTCGCTTTCATTCCCGATCGGGATATCGAAGCATTTGAGAGAGCTAATTGCCAGCGTATCGAAGCATGACATTGAAGTGCATGGATCTGGTATACAGCAAAAGTTATTCGAGCTCACAGATACCATCGCCAGTGTCGTGTTGACAGTACCAGCCTCATCCCTCCAAGAGAGGCGCCAAAGAGTAGACGACTTCAACTTCCTCTTCCGCTTCTGGAAGTCCTTGCCAAAGCCCAATTCGGTGCAACAGGAGCTTCTGGAGAGCAAACACAGGAAACTTGCGGAAATCGAGATTTGAGAGGACAGCGGGCTTGGAGCCTTGCGACGCTGATGTGCCACATGAAGGTCACCATACACACGGGCAATACATACCTCGGCCCTTCATCTGCGCTCCATAACCCTCTCTCCAGGCCTCAATGCCCTCTCATTCTTGACTTATCGGCTCATACACCTCCGCCGTGGCATCCAACGCGGAATCGCTCAGGTCTTTCGCCAATCCCAAACCCTGCTAGAGCACAAGATTAGACTGCCTGTGCCGCTGTCCTCACCTGATCCTTCATGTCCAGGTCGGTATCATGCTGCAAGCTCTTCACCGCACTCCTGATCACCGTGAATCCTAGCTAAAGCGTCCGCTGCCGCACCTCCTCACAGGAACTTTCATTTTGATCCAGGTTAGCGAGATGAAGACCCGGCCGCAAACGACGTTGATAAAGCGGTACACGTGGCTGAATTTTGGCATTTCAGCCAACAGGAAGAGACGCTCGGGGTCGAGTTATAAACTTGTCGGGCAAACCCAGCTGTAAAGCGGGGGTGGCGGAGTTACGATATTCGCTTCAGGAGCTATGAACGTACTGATCGGAAAACAAGTACTTTTGAGCCGTCAACCGAATAAGTTCGACAGCAACCCGGGCAAAACCGACCTTCTTCCTTATCTTTCATGGCTTTGCACGAAGTGTATCCTTCTTCTTGAGATCGCATTAGTGGCAAATGGTCTCCCGTGATAATGACAACAGATACCAAATATTTATCACAGGCCGAACCAAGATATCACGCCGGGAGCCCGATGCAAACAGTAATTTCCATGCAGTACGACTACAGAGACGCAGTATTTGAAGAGTTACACCATTGTAGTGCTCCCAAAATCAAGTCCCTCAGAAGGAACAGTTCTTGGTCTGCGATCCTCGGACAAGTGTCAACGCAACACATCTACAAGTCTAAAAGGTACCTATCAATTGATCCCCGCGGCTTGTGGGAATTCAAAGAGTGCCGATAACATGGGGTTGGACTGTAGCGGAGTGCCAAAGCCGCTATATCCACCAAAGGGCTCGTCGATGCCAGAAAAGCTGCCAAAGTCGAATATCGCTTGACCATGAGAAGGGTCAGTGATGCTATTTTGCACACCAACACCGTGCTGCGAGTCGGTACCGATACTGCAAGTCAACTTTTCGAAAAGCGCAAGAACCCAAGGCGATGGGTCCCACGCCTCTCGGACATGGTGCAAGACCATCTGGCAATTGCTCACTACTAGCTGACCGAGTTGGGCCAGCGTCGCATGCCCGCTCCGCATCTCTACGTAGGATACTATGCCGGCGAGGAAAATGCCTTGATAGGTCTCATGTGGAGCACATAGCGCTTGGGACCTAGTCACAATCCCTGACGCAGCATTCGAAATGCGCAGTGCAGCTTGCCCAAGATCGTTTCCGCTAGTCGCAACTTCCAAACCGTTAAAAGCATTACGCCCTCCATCTCGTCCGAGCCCAGCCAGCATAAGATGGTGGTCGTGCAGTATGGAAAGGCAGGTAGCCAACAGCCTGGTATGGCTCGGGTCATCGGTCCACTCTAGCTCTGCAGGTATCTCTTGTCGCCAAGTCTGCATCTTATTGTAGACCTCCTCAATCGTGATCTTTTTCTGGCCTGGCACGAAGCGAGCATAGTCTACATCATAGAGTATGAGGGACAATTTGGCTACCTGGATTTGGTATTGGGCGTACGATGACCGAAGCGGATGGCTCTGAAAGGTCTCATCCTGTCCATCATGTTGAAAGTCCTCTGGCGTCAACATCTCGACATCACCATGTTCCATATTGATGCGAAATGGTAGTCCGACCAGCGTTGCGCATGATGCATCGCGTACGACGAGTAGCCACCACAGCCGTTTCAGTAGCGAACGGTCTTTTTCGGGCATATTAGTTCCTGCTAGGGAGCGGTGTATGCCCAACTTCTCTGCGATGGTTACGCCAGTCCCGATCCAGGAATAGAAGTTCCAGTAGTCATTGGGTCCACCGCCCCAGAACGTCAACATAAACACGCTCTGCAGAACGATGATCTTGTTGAGTTCATACCCGAGATCAAAAAGTGCCTTGGCTTTGTTGTAAAAAGCGTAGCGAGCCTCTCTTCTGGAAGTAAAGCCCGCTTGATGGATCAAATTTTCGGCACAGAATGTCGTCGCCACAAAGCAACAGGCGTGAACAAGGATCCACGGTAAGCTATGGTTGTGATACTGCTCTGCAAACTCAAGGCGGTTGACCAGCGGATACAGCGGGTAGAATCTGTTCAAGAATACATCCATCAAAGAATCCAAGATCGGTCGCCCAGGAAGCTCAAAAGCGTGCTTAGCTTTCAAGAAGGCTATTTCTTCCGGCCGCACATGTAGTGGGTGTGGAGAAGCACTGCTAGGGTCTCCTGGGCTGGCAGATGCGTCCATCGGTAGCCCTGGGTGATGCAACCTCGTCTTGTCGCCATCCTTGAGGTCATCCAGCACCAGAGCTAGAGGAAAAGACTCCCCAAGATAGGTGATGGAGCACTTGTCAACGACATCTCGTCGGTGATTTTGGCGCGAGTCCAGAAAGTGGTCGAACATTGCCGCCCAAGACAGATCGCGGTAAGGTAGAGAATTGCTTACGCTTTCGGACTGCGATGACGATCTTTGGGCAGCCTCGATTACTTGCGTTGATCCTTGGAGGTTCTGTCTCCCTTCGGAGGCTTCATCCGTCGGTGTGACATTCCCATTCTGGCTACCATCTTCACAAGGCCCTTGTTGCAAGGAGGATTGTGGTGAGCTAGTCAGAGTATCGTCATTTTCAGTTGTGGTTAATCTTAGTTTCTTGCGCGGGTATTGACCTCGCCGCGAGTCGATAAGTACGCAATCCGAATAGCCGCAGGACTTGCACCGGGAACAAGGCAGTCCAACCAATGTAGCATCACACTTTACACGCTTTTGATTACATCTTTGACATGCCTTTGAGGCTCTCGATCGGTTGTTTGTTCGGCTCTGTGCTCTTCCCTTCATGATGTGCAAGTTTGGTTAGCGACTTGAATTGTCCAAGAAGCCGAGCGCGGCGATATACATACAAGCAGCCGTCAGATACTTGTAAGCGTGATCTTCATTGACCCCTCTTCTTCGATCCTGCCGAGCTTAGAAAACAGGGTAAGCCATGCAGCCCCGCATCCTCGGATAATGATTTATCCAGTCTATCGTGGCAACGCTTCCTCGAGTTGCCTTCGGGGCTGAGGGACTGTCTGAGTATACAGCCGGGTAGCTCTCATGTACCCGAAACGATATCATGTTGCAGAGCGAGATCGTTGGGCACCCGTCCGTAGGATGCATGTGGCTTTATGAGCTGGGTCGGCAAGACGGTTGTGAACCACAACGATGTTCACGGAATACTGCCATTCGAAGGGCCAGCAGCAACTTGTTTAAGCAGGTCAAGGGTCGACATAGGAGCGACCGTCGCGATTCGGCCTCTCACTATTATTTGGAAGACCGAGCTCCACCCACATCAAGATGAAGGCGTTGCGCTTCCACGGGAAAGGAGATATACGACTGGACGAGATTGATACACCGTGCGTGACGACAGTGTTCTTCTTAATTTCAATGAATCATGTGCTAATCTCACTGCAGAATCTGCCTGCCTGATGAAGTACGGATTCAGGTAGCCTACTGTGGAATTTGCGGTACAGATGTACACGAATATTTGGAAGGGCCAATACTATTACCACAGCCTGGCAGCCCCAACCCTCACACAGGGGCCACGATTCCGTTGACAATGGGCCACGAAATGAGCGGCACGATCTCCGAAGTTGGCGAGGATATTCAATATCTTCGCGTTGGTGAAAGAGTCGTCGTCAACCCTGCCATGGACGATCGCCACCACGGTCAGCCGCCCTGTAGTCTATGTATTTCTGGGCGCCCGAACATTTGCTCTCGATCAGCATTCTACGGTCTCCAATGCAACTCCGGTGGGTTCGCGGAAGAGATTTGCGTTAAGGCGATAGCAGTCGTTCCAATCCCACAAGACATGTCACTGAAAGTGGCGACACTGTCAGAACCGCTTGCCGTAGCATCACACATGATTCGAACTTCTGGCTTCCAGCCTGGTCAGAGTGTGGTCATTTTCGGAGCGGGTCCCATCGGATGCGCTTTGGCATGGTTTCTGAAGAAGGGTGGTGCTAGCTATGTTCTAGTCAGCGAAATTACCCCCCAAAGGGCTACCCAAGCGTTCAATTGCGGGGCGGACATCGTTATCGATCCCTCAAACGGCCCGGACGCCGTCCTCGACGCTGTAGTCGATCGGACTAGCGATGGCGCCGATATCGCGTTTGATGCCTGCGGTCTGCAAAGCACTTTGGACGCCGCTTTCAAATGCACTAAGCCGGGAGGTGTTGTTTTCAACGTTGCTATCCATGACCGTCCCCTTACCCTACAGCTTAATGCATTGACTCTCTCTGAGAAGAAGCTCCTCGCAGGGAACGCATACACCGCTGAGGATTACAGGAACGTGCTTATTTGCTTGAAAGCGCACGAGAAAGACTTAGAGAGATTCATCACACGCATTGTGCCACTTAATCGAGCGGTGGAAGACGGCTTTAGAGAGCTTGTACACAACAAGTTTCGACAGAATAAGATCCTGGTTGAGATCTCTGGTGATTCTGATTGGAGCGAGAAACCCCTTCAGCGAAGTGCTAAGTTGTAGCAAAGAATCCCTTCAAATCATACAGAAGTTGTAAACAATTTGCTCACTTCGTTCTTCATGCTACGTCCCAGAGATCAAACAGTGTCGCTGCAAGGGGATGTGCTGGAATCCGGCTATTTCGTGTGCCTCTGCCGAACAAAACGCCGGCTTCTTACTTGCGCCAGTTGCCATTCATGTGCTCGACTCGAAAAGATCTAGGCTATCCCTGCCGATCTTGCTCATGTAGCGTGCGGAGTCCCCAGACTCTGTCCCTTCCCCGCAGAGGAGCCATTGAATCTATACAGAGAGGCTAGAAGCCGTAGCTTTCAACCTTTTGCTTTGAATCTTGGAGGTCATTTTGTCTTTTTGAGAAACTCTGAAAGCCATCTGTACGTATAGCGAAATCATGGCATTCAATCGTCTGGAAGGTCGGAAACTACTCGGCGGTATAACTACTTCATGCTGCCTGGGCTTCATGCTGTTTGGTAGGTCCGTCTTCGTTCTTCTCAAAAGCCAATTTTTGACATGAGCAGGTTACGACCAAGGCGTGTTCGGTGGTCTTCTAGCCAATCCGTCCTTTCAGGAACAATTCAACCATCCAAGTACAACCATCGAAAGCCAAATTGTGTCGACGTACACGCTTGGGTGTATTGCAGGCTCGGTGGTAGCGATATTCACCGGTAACCCACTCGGGCGTCGGAACTCTATTCTTCTTGGATGTGCATTCCTCACCGTCGGAGGCATTCTTCAAGCTACGTCCTATTCGCTGGCGCATATGATCATCGGAAGAGTAATTTCGGGCATTGGAATTGGTAAGCCTACATTATAAGAGCCGCTTGGTCGCGATACTTGGGAATAACTTTGTCACTCTCTGTCAAGGATTCAACACCACAACGATCCCGATGTGGCAAAGTGAGACTTGCAAGGCTTCGCTGCGCGGAAAGCTCGTAGCGTTGCAGCTGGCGTGCCTTGTCTTTGGGTTTGTCTTGACTAACTGGATGGTATCTCTCCCTGACACCAACGCTAACATTTTCCCATATCAGTACTAACGTGACTCACAGAACTTTGGATTTACGTACATTCCCAACAATCCAGTGAGTTGGAGGTGAGTTTGACTGCATACTGCAAGCCTATCATATGGTGCTAACGAGGCATCTCTAGATTTCCCCTAGGCTTCCAAGCAGTCCTTGCGCTAGGTACTGCTTGTCTGGTGCCTTTTCTGGTCGAATCACCTCGATGGCTATGTCTCAAAGACCGTCATGCCGAGGCTAAAGAGAACATCGCGAGACTGTTCGCTAAAGAGATTAGTGACTGGGAAGTTCAGGAGACTCTCGACATCATGATTGAGACAATCGCTTCTGAAAGAGCGGAAGGCGAGATTGGTTGGCGAGAGGTGTTTCACAACGGGAAACAACAAACGTTTCGCCGCATATGTTTGGGTGCCGGCGCAAATATCTTTCAACAACTCGGAGGTGTTAACGTCGTCGCCTATTACCTGCCTGTTGTCTTGGAGAGAAGCTTTGGCTTTACACCGCGCATGTCGCTCATACTGTCAGCCTGTGACTCCATGCAATGGATGTTTTGGGGTACGATGATGATCTTTGTTATTGAAAGATTTGGTCGGAAAAAGCTAATGCTTTTTGGTGCGAGTGGCTGCAGTCTGTGCTTTGCTGTTTCTGCTATTGGACTGGGAATCGGTACACAAGCATCGAACGGGGTGGCCGTGGCCTTCATCTTCCTGTTTTATTTTTTCTTCGTAAGTGCAGTTGATCATATTGAGCAACATGTTGGCTGATCGTGTTAGGGGATGTCCTTCATGGGCATCGGCTTCTTGTATCCTTCGGAGATCAACGGTAACCGATCGCGCAGCCTCGGTGCGGCCATTGCAATGGTCACTAATTGGGTCGGAGTCTACATTGTGGTGTCTATTACACCAGTCGGTAAGTGATGCGTCATTACTTGGGCTTCGGGGGTGCGCTGACCATCTCGCAGGCATACAAAACATAGGGTGGCGGTTTTACATCATATTTGCCGTCCTCAACGCTGCTTGGCTGCCTTTCATCTGGTTCTTCTACGTCGAGACCGCAGGTTTGAGTTTGGATGAGATCGACCGTGTCTTTGTTATCAAACACGCTCCAAACTCCGGCTTGACGTATCCACAAGCGATCCAACAAGCCAAAGCCGAGATGGAGGTGGAAAGATTGAATCTTCGGAACACGACGCGCGGTGATGATGGCAAAGAGACCGTAGAGCACGTTGAGAATACTGTCTAGCTTGAGACGGATAGATCTACGTAAGAACACTGTGAAGTCGAGCATGTGCGAAACAGACCGCATGTCCGCAAAGTAATGAAGAGTGAAATGACAAGGCTTAGGTCAAAAGAACTAGATAGGTTTAACAACTCAAGAAATCTCAAATCCTCGCCACCCATCTTTCATGATCTCACGTAACTTCCGTCGATACTCCGCCAGACCACCAAAGTAGAACATGACGGCATGTTTCTTTCCAGGAACATTTGCGCCAAAAATCCACGAGTCAGTCTTCCTGAAAAGGCTCCCTTGGCTGATGCGATCACACTCCTCAGTCCATTGTTGCTCTGCCTTCGCACTAGCTTCAATCACGACCTCCATCGGGGATCGACTCTCGCCGTTCGTAAGCCATGCAATGGTGTCTGAGATGAATTCCACATGTGTCTCAATCGCAGGAGGTATGTTGCTGAAAGGTCCGTTAGGTCCGGTAATCATAAACATGTTCGGGAATCCAGGGACAGTCAAGCCCATGTATGATGTCGGGCCTGTTTCTGACCAATGATCTTTGAGTGTCTCCCCATTGCGTCCTTTGATAGCAACTCTAGTGTAGTTGCCGTCCACTGCATCAAACCCTGTGGCAAAGATGATAACATCCAGGACGTGATCCCTACCATCTGCAGTCTGGATACCGCTTTTTGCAATGCGTCGAATGGGAGTTTCGTTGAGGCTGACTACGTCAACGTTGTCCCGGTTGAATTGCTCATAGTAACCAGCATCACACAAGGGTCTCCGCGCGTAGAGCTGGGTAGGCATTAATTTCTCTGCTTTCTTAGGATCCTTGACAGTCTCTCGGATTTTGCGCTTGATGAACTCGCAGGCCTCTTTATTGGCGGCTTCGTTGGTCGCAATATCGTTGAACGACTCAAACATGAATCGGAATCCACCACCTTTCTTCCAAGCCTTTTCGAATAGCTCATTACGGCGAGCCGCATCCACACTAAATACCGGTCGGTCTTTGTTCTCCTGGAATCCAAATCCTGTATCGCTTTCGTCCTTGACTTGGGCCCAGATGCGAGTGTAGTTTTCGTTGACCATACGACGATACGCGGGATCGACTTCTCGCTGGCCGCTCGGGACACTGTATTGAGGATTACGTTGGAAACTGACCAGACGTCCAGCATACTTAGCCACTTCGGTGATAATTTGCACCCCTGTCGATCCGTTGCCTATCACACCAACACGTTTTCCCTCGAGGGCGACATTCTGAGGCCAGGCGCCCGTATGGTACTTCTCTCCACCAAAATCGTTCAGTCCTGCAATGTCCGGAAAGTTCTGCCGAGACAGCAGGCCAAGCGCTGTTATGAGAAAATGCGTGTGTATGACACGACCGCCGCGAGTCTCGACATCCCAATGTCGCAAGTTGTCGTCCCAGTGGGCGCCAGTAAGCTCAGTTTCGAACCAGATATCTTGACGCAGATCATACTTCTCTACGACATGCCGAAGGTACGTAAGAACTTCTTTCTGGTATACGTAATGATGAGTCCAAGGATAAGTTTGCAAGTCATCTTGATCCCAGGAGTACCGATACAAATACGCTTCGGTACTGCAAGAAATTTAGTCCAGAGACTCAGCGATTGCAACTCGTGTGGCAGACCTACTCTGACATCGCGCCCGGATATTGATTCCACCACCACGTGCCACCAACATCGCCGGCGGCATCTATGGCTTTGACATTGAAACCAAGATCACGAAGCTTCTTCAGCTGGTATATGCCGCCAAATCCTGCGCCAACTACGAGAGCGTCGAGATGAACCTCCTCCATGTCGCTCCTATTCGTGCTCATATGGCTTTTGAACATATTCGTTCTGCGCTGCGTTGCCGACATACTTATTCAAATTATTTGGTTCCATAGGCATAAATTAACGGGCCATGCAGTGCATTAGGGGCAAAACTTAAGTTTGCATTGCGCAGAGCGGTCGGCAACATGATAGTCGCTTATATGGTCGCTGCCGACATGTCTTCGGCTATTTGCATGCCTTCCGCTTGCACACCCGCTCGTCCATGCACCCAGAAGTGATCGTTTTGAGATGTTTGGTTCCAATCCTCAATTTTTTTTTTTTTTTTTTGGCTTCCATGCGAAGAAGATATTATAGCAGAACACATGCTCGCAGCAAGCATTGATTTTCTATAAGACTCCCAGATTCTAATTTTCAAGATCTTGGCATTTATGCGCCCACGAAGCGTGCTCCCAGCAACGGGACAGACGAAGGCACAAGGTAAGTGGACTAGTAGATTTGAGCCGCATCGCCGCGTGCAATGAACGGAGATGAACAATCAAGCACACACATTTGCGCGCTCCACGCACAGCATCTGTAGTAGCGGAGTGGCGGGCGGCTGGTCTGCATCCACCATACTCTTAGGCAGTGCTCTACTAAGTAAGTATTGCCCGGGCGGACAACATAGGCTATAACTTCTCTGCAAAAGTGGAACCGATGCCTCACTGTTCGACAATTCCATGCCAGAGGCTACCAAGCTACAACAAGCGAATGTCAACGTGGTCGACGCGATCATAACAGATTTCGACGTGCTACAAGCGCAGAACATCGAAATGAGAGCAGCTCATTCTTCAGGTCCTCCGGCCATTCTGTGTTCTAGAGCTGCTAATTTACTTGGCAACGCCTCTTGGACAGACTATTGAACGACTACCGGCGTGCCCGCTCGCAGCCAGCCACGTACAGTCGTAGCGAGCGGCACAGAAACAGGAACAGACTTGGAGACCTGTAGGAGGACTTTGGCCTTCGCAGTTTGTGCCATCGACTGAACATGGCATGGTTCGTCTTGCGAGCTTCAGGAACCAGGTGCGGTGTTTCCTCGGCAGACCGCTTCCGTCAACGCTACCGGAGTTATGGTCGCCGGAGTATTGTCACGCCCACGCCAACGCCACGTGGGCGTCACGCGTGGCTCCCGTTTCAGCTCTACTGTACCATTCCTTGAGGTTTCGAATGTGGACCTAGAAGCCGCATGCAGATCTGGTCGCCGACCGGCGGTACGCTTGCCCTCGAGTGTACCAGTATTCTTACGGTCAGGCTATCACTGGGAGATTCTTCTTGGCTGTAAGGTGCACTCCGCGGAACTTCGAGACCCCCTAGACGAGAAGGGCGACGAAGTCGAGACTTGCCAATTTGGACCTGTTACAGACCGTCATGGAAGCCCTTTGCACGTCGTGGCGCGCTGATAACCATCGTCGGCTGAAAAGTCCGAGTCGCCAGTGAGCACGTGCTGGCACAGTTGTGATGCTGTGTTGCTCTAGAGAAACGTGGCTGACTGCGCGCTGGACCGTCAATCTTGAGAAGGTTCATGCCACAAAATATCTACTGCCGAAAAGGGCGACTCCACAACTTCACTGATCAGCTGGATCAGCTGTATTCGAAGAAGAAGCGAGGGCGCGCTCGCTTACAGGAGAGATGAACGCCTCCATGTGTGGTCTGGATGTCTTGACAGATGGTATTGCTTTTCCAACACGGTGAGTCTGTCACCGCCACTTGGAGTAGTATAAAGGTATGGCCGCATGTCCCCTTGTCGCTATTCGGCAACTTAAGATCCGTTGATCTCTTGTGTGCCCTTTCCAACCCTTCCTCTCCACCAGCACCTTTAGCAGCTCGCCATGAAGACCACTGCACTATATCTTTCCCTTCTTGGGACCCTCTCGTGGGCCTCCCCGCTCATAGCTGCCCGCCAAAACTTTGACTTCGAGGTTATGGACGATACACCGCAGCCTTCGACTGCTTCCATTCCGGCGGGAGAGACGGCCCAAACTGTTTTTTACGACCTACCGGCAGCCACGGCTGAAGCAACGGAGGATCCTCTTCCAGTGACCACCGGTGTTGCCAAACGAGCGATCAACGCTAGAGCTGCATGCCAAACGCAGCCTTTGGGCTCTGGGCCGGTCCCGTCGCCAGACACCGCTGCCGCCTTCCTTGCCGCTTCAGATATGGCCTCGGCGGCTCAGAACGCTGCCGTCCCTGCTGGTTACTCCAACACGTTTACCAATCTTAAAGGAAGCTCAAGTGCCTATGGGTACATGGGCTTCACCACGCTGAGATCCTATGACACCCAGACTTGCGCGAACAAATGTGATGCTATCAAGGGCTGCCTTGGCTTCAATTTGTACTTTGAGCGCGATCCGACCGTTGAGCCTGCCGCTGCTTGTCCTAATCCATCTTCAACCAACAACATCAAGTGTGTCTTCTGGGGAGGCTACCTGGAAGCTGCTGGTGCAACGAATACTGGACAGTGGCGTCAGAACTTCCAAGTCGTCATCGCAGGGTCCAATGGCTACATGAAAACCTCGATTCCGGCTGTCACTGGCTTCACGGGTCGATCTCTTGGGCGGAAGACCATCAACGCGCCTCTCGATTGCAACGGCAAAGACACGTACATGGGGATGAAGCTTTTCACAACCAGCTATTTCGACCCGAAACTCTGCGCTGCTGCCTGTACCTCTCAGAACGAATATAATCGTGCTCATCCTCCGGCGAACGGCCAACCCCAGATCTGCAAATTCTTCACCACCTTTCTCATGGCTGTCAATGGCCGACCTGAGGGGCAGTATTGCAGCATGTATACTCAAGCGTGGGATGACTCGTACAACAACAATGAGGTAAGCAAGATTCTTTGTGCTATCTCACAACCCAACAGCTGACATTCACAGGGTCAATGGCGCGGCAGCAACCACTACACTCTCGGTTTGAGCTTTGCTTACTCCAACGACGCTTCGCCGGGCGTCCCTGTCTGTCCTGCCGACATCTCGTATCTCCGCTCCGAGGGCGCAGAATTCTGCACTGCTTACCTTTCTTACACACCCCCTGTCACTACTGCTGCGGCTACCGCCACAACCGCAGTGACCGACACTACGTCTGAGACCACCGTCGTTCGTTCTACAACTACTGTAACGTCCGTTGAGCCTATGTGTTTCCGTCTTGTCCCGAAGCTAACGATGCAGCAGGACTGTGACTACTGTCACACCGCCTGCCAGGCTCAGGAGGCAAGATTCAGCAGAAACAGGAGCTGAGTACAGCATTGCAATTGAGACGATCTCAACTGTCGCGCCAGAGAAGCTGAGCGCCAGCGCCGAAGCTACAGCCGCTCAGACAGCCAATGCGAAGCGCGCTCTCGCCACTCCTGCGTCCATCTCCAATTGGGAACCAGCTTCAATTTCCGCGGCCTGCAGCCAGGTCGCAACCGGCACATCGACGACGACCGTCACCTCCACGACGACTACTCGCAGTACCATTACTTCGGTTTTGAGCTCAACTTCAGTTGAGACCACTACTCGGACAGTCACTTGGACCGCTACGGCCCCTGCGGTTGTTCTCTCGTCGCCAACTCCAATCGTAGGGTCCTTGGCGGGAGCTGACAACAACTACGACGACTTTTTCTATGAGCTCGATCTTCCTTTTGCTATCGGTGCATACGGGCTCGAGAACACCCATGTGTACTTGTCCATCAATGGCCGCGTTTCCTTGGGTGGCGACTCGATATACTACACTAACGCGCCTTTGTACGACTCCAATCTCGGTCAAGAATCTACCGTCAGCATTCTTGGCTTTTTTGATGATCTTTACATCTACAAGGGCACCCAGCAGGGCATATATTATCAGATCACCGGCGAGATCGGTTCAAGGCAGCTTGTCTTCGAGTACTACACTTCTCATTACCAGGCGCCTCAGGAATATTACCACTTCACCATGACCTTTTACGAGGGCCAGAACGGCGTTGTGGACGTGAAGTACTACAGCATAAGCGACCAGGGCCGGAGCGCTACTGTTGGCATGCAACGAAAGGATGGACAGCGTTACATGCAGTACGCTTTCAACACGGGTGGCAGGATAACGGCTGGCACGACACTGCGCATGAACAGCAACACTGGTGCATTCACGCCTGGGACGTTCAACCCGAATGCATGAACAGAGATTGAAGTAAGAGGGACAGATAGTTTTCGTTAGAATGCGTATTTCTTGGTATCGTCGTTTCCTTTGCATGTCTCCGGCCGTCGGCTTTAAGAGTTTCATTTGTAAGGTCTTACCGTCCCATAAATCTGTCGGCACAGACGGGGAAATTCTATTGTTTATTGTTGCGACCGTACGAAGTAGTGCTACGGGTTGCGAGCTCTTTAAAACAAATGTGTTAAGACAACTAGGTTATAGGATAACTAATTATAATAAGGCTAGAAGATCTCTACCTAATAATTAGATAGTAACAACAGTTAAATATAGAGATTCCTAGTAAGAAACGTGCCTAGTTATACCTATAAGAGATAGACATGCACGAAGCTGATACTACTAGTGCGGTGGTTCGAGTTCGCGAGCGATACCGATTGGTAAAATCATCGATAAGACAGTGTTGCGGTGTTGCGTCCATCGGGAGGATGGGTAGATTGGAAGAATTCATCGGGCATGAGAACGTGACCGAAGGAGTACGCAGCAAACCAAGCTTCAGTAGCAAATGCAGCATGTGCATAAATGCAAAAAAAAAAATAAAAGAAAAAAAAGGGCGGAGAGAATAGCTTCGACTTTGAATCAAGATTCACGTACTCTACAACTTGGCCAGACTTGTGTAGGGTGAAGGAAGCTCTATGCAGATCGACCTCGAAGCCTTTGTGCCTTGTTCAATAGCACCATCGATGAAGCCCCGCCACCCGAAGGCCCAGTCCGAATTAGCAAAGAGAATGTTCCCTGCACGTCTCTGGAGAGCCTCAAGCTGCTTACCACCGCAGCCGGGCGCAAACATGCACCATGTTCCGAGGGAAAATGGATCCTTTGACCAGTTGTGCCATACCTGTAGCCAATGGTCAGATTTTGTATGTCATTGTCTTTGGTAACAGCTTACAATCTTCTTCACATCCATGTTATGCAATCTTTGCACGTCGGCAACGAAGTCGTGTGCATCTTCGCTTGGACCGAGAGCAGGTGCGTTTGCGCCGAAACAGACAATGTGGGCATTTCCCGCAGGAGTCAGACCGTCTCCAGAAGCATTGAAGACCCTTGCCGGTGGCCAAGACGTCCCCGACCACGATCGAAGATCCGTGCCTGATGCCTCCAAGTGGACTTTTGCGCCGTGGTTGATATTGCCAGGTCGGGTGGCTTCAACCTTGGAGGGGTCCAACATGGGCTCAAATCGAACATGTGGTAGGACGTTCAATGGAACCGTGCATACAGCACGCTTCGCTGTCCATGTATCGTTGACGATCACTTTGTCCCCAAGATCTTGAACTGACAGCACTGCAGTGTTGAACGAGTACTGCAGACTACCGGTCTGGAGTGATTCGTCTAAGAAGCATTGCGCGAACTTCGATTGACCGGTCAGTAATTTGAAGTCGTCGCCTGTCTCGTAAAGACCTTCCATAGTGTAGCCGCCGAGCGCCCACCATCTAAGGACGTCAAACATCCCGGCAGCGTCCATTGAGTTTCCCACTATCGACGAGAGGAATGCACGAAGTATGTCCGTTTCGTCTCCAGTCAACTTGGATTGTACCTGTTCGATCCGCTGGGCTATGGAAACATCCTCCCACTTCTTGGAATCCGGGTTGTAGTGGGGATCGTGGGGAAAGGGTATGATGCTTCTGCCCATACAGCCGTCAACGTTGCACAGCTCTGCGAAAGCTTTCTCAGCCATGGCATCCTAATGTTCTGGCTTAGCAAACTCGAAATATCGGCTTTATTAGGCGCGACAGAACACATACGGTTTCGTCGTGGGCGATGTTTTGGCGATTCCCTCTGAATAGAGATGTGAAGTAATTGCAGCCGACGCTGCTATCATGGCTGGGCAGAAGTTCGGTGAAATCGTATCGTGACATTTCGCGGTACACGTGGGGTTGGTTCCAATGGACCCATGTACCACCCATCTCGTAGAGATGACCCTCAATTTCTGCAGTCCAAGTTCGGCCACCAATTCTATCGCGGGCCTCAATCAGCAGCGTTTTGTATCCTGTCAGGTATTAGAGATCTGCTCATCATCACCATGGTGTCGTACTATCATCATACCAGCTACGCAGAGATCCCGGCAGGCTGTCAATCCAGCGTAGCCTGCGCCTATAACAACCACATCATAAGACTGCGCCTGGCGAAGCCCAGGGCTCTGTGGTGGAGAGATGACAGCAGAACACTGAAGACCTTTCCGTAACTCTTTGGTCGTCGTATCGAGGGCAAAACCCTCACGCGTTGCCATTGTCAATAGCGACTGGGTGAGAAAGGGCGTTGGAAATGCAGACGCCAAATAGCAAAATCTAGTTTGAGGGAGGGGAAAGGGCATTTCTATGGGCGCTCAAATCGAAGACACGGCTGCCTAAGCATTCCAACGGATCGAGAGCGCGGAGGCTAGGCCATGACGGCTAGTGACGGCTCTTGAGGTCAATATATCCTTCCCTGCCACTTCCCGACGCGACGCTAGCATTTCTAGAAAAAGAGGTCTTTCGCGAAAGCTATTTAGGGAACAGACGGAATTACGCCGTCGAAGAAAGCTTATTACAATAATCGTTCTTACAATATTATGATTATAACGGAAATTTTGGGAAAGATAATATAACCTAGGGAAGTTAGACAGATAAAAAGTACAGCTTGTCCCGTCAAAATAATTAATCTTTAAATATCGGGAGCTTAATGTAGTACTAAGCTTAAGTCTTTATTAAACTACAACGGCTCGTTTGTTAGCTTGTAGTGTAGCTGCACTACGTCGTCTGCTAAAGGCATAGTACGTAGTTCTTAGTTAAGAAAAACCCCAAGTAGTTTTAAACCGCCCTCCAAGATTTGTGTTTCTTAGGCATACCTAATCCGAATGTAGCCTTTAAATCTGTCGCCAAAACAAGTATCGCTAGGCAGCACTATTACACTAGTAACGTCGTAGAGCTTCTCGTATAGCTAAGCGGCGTAGACCGGTTTTCTATTACATTTAATCTTAACGAAGGCTATAGTTGCTGCCTTAGGTTTAACCTAGCTAGCAATGCTAGCGTACCTGTTAACCTAGTCTTCTATAATTTTAATGTTAGTGCGAGCCAACCTTAGATTCCTCGCAATAAGGGGGTCTTTAGTAGATGGGTAGAGGGCGAAAGTAGCAATCTAATCGTCAATTTGACTAACAGTGATGTGGGTGTAATGCCGGACTGCTGCACACCATTCGATGATGTTGGGGTTTGCTAAGACAAGCCAGCCGACGCGGATGCCTATCCAAGAAAGTCGAATCAACTGCGTACAGAGTTGATTCAGCGCCCACACAAAATTTTTGCCAAGACTGGGGTAAGAGGGCCCGGTTGATTCAGGCCCGGTTGATTCACTTAGGGTAAGCAAAAACTTGGTCCGATGTCGCCCAAATTTGGATATGTTGTCGAGAGCATCTTTGCGACAAATGTTTGTATTGGAAGTTTTGCTTAGAGTCGTACCGTTGCCGAGATATTGCTGCCGTCCCTTAAGGTAAGGTCGAGGAGTCCCGAAGCTAGGGTCGGCGAAGTTGCAAGGGTTCCCCTACACGAGACAGGAAGCGCAAGGCAGGTAAAGGCAACGCTAATATCGCAAGACAGAAGGTGCAGAGCCGTTAGAAAAGAGCAACAAAAAGTCGAAAAAAAGGTGTAGTCCATAGGCATCCTCGTCGTCGTACCTGGAGAAATTCGAGACGTAATGGCGACCGATGCGACGGAGCATTTTCATCATTCGAGCGAGTGGCACGTCGTCATCTGCAAGGAGTGTCAATACGCAGTATGGCCGAATCAGATCGTCGGACACCTAACAAACAAGCAACACGCTCTGCCTCGGAAAATCGCGCTATCAATATCGGATGAAATCGAACAGTGGCCCGGCATTGCTCTGTTCCCGAGTGAGTTTAGGGTACCCGACTCTGTCACGGTAGCCATCGATGGGTTAGCTCTCTATGAAGGCGGAATTAAATGTGAATTAGGCGCTAGAACGTGCAGATACGTCTGCCGCGATTGGAACACTGTAAAGAAACATTGGCGAGAGGTTCACGGATTCTCACCCGGACAGAAACGAGGCGGCTCCGGGCGATTAAGAAAGGAGGACATCGAACGTCAGGTTTCCCAGTCCTGTCGCCATGTGCGCTGCCAGCGATTCTTTGTACAGAAAGACCATTCGCAGTATTTCGAAGTGCAGTCGACTCCCGACACCGACCGGCGAGGGATTAGCCGTAACCAGGCGCAGGAGACGTGGTCGCAGGTGCGGGAAAGGGCGTGCTCGCACTACGACGAGATCCGTGCTAGCGACATCATCCGACCAGGCGAGGCAGACGAGGTCAACCCGTGGTTAAAGCGTGCAGGGTGGCTGCCGTATCTGGAAGGGTTTAGTAGCCGCGACATCTTGCGATTGATCGAGGAGCCAGCCGACGACGAGGCCGTCTTGTTAAGTCAGGTCGACGAGAGCGACACCGATGTCTTCCGCGAGCGAGTTGCCGCCGTCATCTGGCACGCCGTCGCCGATGTCGCCCGCATTAGCCAGGAGACGGTGTCCCAGAGCGGCGTGATGCTGCGATTCGAAGCCATCCGCACCGAGGTGCATCAGAACCTGTACCACCCGCTAGACTCGTATCAGACCCGCGACAGCATCGCCCGACAAGGCCGATACTGGCAACAGATTGTCATCTTTCTCGTCCGCGCCCGGCAGGAGCACGGCCGGCAGGCTCCGCCATTCAAGTTCAACCGCCGACAGGATCGGGCATATCAACGCTTAATGGCTGCCGCGGAGGCGGTCGTGACCCAGGGCGACGAGAGCGATCTGTCCGACGATTCGGATGCGTCTCCCGCCGACGACAGCGATGCCGAACATGCCAGCATCCGTAGCGCTCCGCCCCCGCTGCGGCAGACACTCACCGAGCTGCAGTCGGCGTGTCTGTCGTTCTGTATCGAGCTGCTTAATCAACGGATCCACAACCGCGAGTACGACATGGCGATGATCTGCGCACTCGCCGCGCTTGGGGTTAGTCCGAAAGGCAAAGGGTTTCGCGGTCCCGACACATACCCGTCCATCTTGTCGGCCGTGATCAAAGTCGCCCATTTCATCGTCGTGCAACAGGCGGACCAGCTTGGACAGTGGGACGACGAAGAATATAGCCCGGGCGAGAGCCCGTGTGAGTTCGAGGACAGCGGGTATGAGAGTAGCGGGAGCCGTCAGTCTCCCCGGCGGCGGGGCTTAAGCAGTTTCGACTGGGTGCGACGGATGATGGATTCGTTCATGGTCCGAGGGTGTGCGAGCCCGATGCAGTGGATGCTAGATCTGCGGGCGTACGGGATGAAGATCGGGATGAACACTACGTCTCCCGGGCACGTCGACTGGAGCAACGGCGATACACTGCAGTATAAGTCGCTCAAGTTCTCGATGGCCGACTTCCGAGGCATGGTCGCCCAGCTGCACCAGGCAACCCGGCGGGCGCTCGTCGAGGATGTCATGTTAACCCCCGCCGCCGACGACATCCCCGCTATCCCGTGGCAGCATCTCTACGACGATCCGAGCAACAGCGAGCCGAATTGGAGCTTTCTCGACGACCGCCGGTCCAAGCTGCCCGTCGACGGGCACGACTGGCTGTTCGACCGCATCGGCACCCGCCCGCATCTCGCCGAGCGCTTCGTCCGCCCCGAGACGTCGAGTGGCATCGATCAGGAACGGATGCGGGACTGGTTCCGGCAGGTCATCGCATTCCGGGGCAAGCTTCTGGCACTGATGCATATCACCGGCGGCCAGCCCGCGCGTGGCCCCGAGATCTTAAGCATCCGGCACCGGAACACCGTGCAAGGCGGACACCGCAATCTGTTCATCGAAGACGGTATGGTCGTGTTCGTGACCCGCTATCACAAGGGATACGAGGTGACCGGCGACGTCAAGATCATCCATCGGTATCTACCGCGGGAGGTGGGCGAGCTCGTCGTGTGGTATCTGTGGCTCGTCTTACCGTTCGCGCAGCGGATGCAGGCGATGCTCTGGCAGCAGTCGACGCTCTCCGATCATCTGTGGCCGACGGACCCCGACGGACGGAAGTGGACGACGGACCGGATGAAGCACGAGATGCAGCGGGCAAGCCGGGCCGGACTGGGCCAGTCGTTCAACGTCGCCGACTATCGTCAGATGGCGATTGCAATCAACCGCCGGTGGATCTGTAAGCCCGTCGGCGGTGCGGCGGACGGTGCAGACGAGGAAGAGGAAGACGGGGTGTCGGCCGACCCGCTCGCTAACATAGCCGACGAGCAAGCGGCGCATTCGTCGTCCGTCGCCGGGGCAGTCTATGCCCGCGAGACGCAGGAGCTGCCGGGGTGGATGGCCGGCCGGCGGCAGCAGTTTCACTTGATCAGTAGCAAGTGGCACCGCTTTCTCGGATTCCCGGCGCCGTCGATCAAATCCGATCTGAAGCGGAAGCGCTGCCCGTTCGAGACGGAGGCGGAGGATGCCCGGACGCAGCGGCAGCTCGCGCTGCGACACATGGACGGTCCCGCTCAGTTGCAATGGATGATGCGCAAGCCGGTCGTGATGCGGAGCGCGCAGGCGGAGGCGATGCAGGCGGTGCAGCAGGGCGAAAGCCCCGTGGTCGTCGTCATGCCGACGGGGTCAGGCAAGAGCATTCTGTTCATGCTGCCGGCGTTCGAACAGAGCGGAGGGGCCACGATCGTCGTCGTGCCGTTGAAATCGTTGCGCGCGGACATGATGGAGCGATGTCGTGCGTTCAACATCGACTGTGCCGTCTGGAGCGCTAGGCATGCCGTCGACGGGGCGTCGATCGTTCTCGTCACGCCGGAAAAGGCGCTGTCGCCGGAATTCGGCTCGTTTGTTGGACGGCTCCGACAGACGCAACGCTTGGATCGCATTGTCATCGACGAGTGTCACGTTATTCTCAACGATCGATGGGATTTCCGGCAACGGCTACAGCAGCTCGGGCTCTTGGCATATGCCGAGACGCAGATGTTGCTCTTGACGGCAACGCTCCCCCCGAGCGAGGAGCAGAAACTGTTCGAGCGGATGTACTGGCGGCGTGACGGGGTCCGCTTGATCCGCGCTTCGACGGTGCGGTCGAACATCGCATACAGCGTGATCGATGGGCCGGAGGAGAGCCGGCCGCGCATCGCACTGCTCGCCGCGCTCGTCGAGAGCGTCTTGCGAGACCCGGAGCAGCTAGAGGGGAAAGTCGTCGTGATGTGCGAGAGCAAGCCCGGGATCCGGGCGATTGCTGAGTCGGGTCTGTTCCCGTGCGAGCCGTTTCACGCCGACATGACCGACGAGCGGAAGGACGAGGTGTTGCAGGAGTTTCGAGCGGGTCGGATCCGGACGGTCGTCGCGAGCAGCTCGTTCAACATGGGCATCGACATCGCCGACATCCGGCTCGTTGTACACATAGATGAGCCGCGAAGTCTGCTCGACTACGGGCAGGGTAGCGGTCGCGCTGGGCGAGACGGGTCCGCGAGTCGGGCGATCATCATCCGGGGAGGGTTGGGGTTCGGAGACGAACGGGTCAAGCAGTATATGGACCGGCATCGTTCGCAATGTCGTCGGATCGACATCGATCGATATCTCGACGGCGACGACGCCCGCGAGCGCTGTCAAACCGACGAACTACAATGCGATTGGTGTCAACAGCAGAGCGAGGCGGCGAAGATGACCGCGGTCAAGATCAAGGAGGAAGCGAGGGAGGAGCGGGCGGTCGTCGCATCGCAGACCCGGCAGCGATCGGTGCCGCAGAGCCGACGAACGATGGAGGTCCGTCGTGAAGCCGAGGGGAAGAGATGCTCACGCAGCGGCTCGATGCTTGGAAGGGGATGTGTGTGCCGTGTCGTAGTCGCGGGTATGGTAGCATGCATAGCATCACGAAATGTCCGCAGGGGCATAGTCGGACGGCAGAGGAGGAGCGGCGAGTGTTGCAGCGATCGATCAAGTACCCCGGGAACATGGTGTGTTACCGCTGTGGCGTGTCAAAGGTCATCTGTCAGCGGTGGACCGCCGACGGACGAGTGCCGGCGACCGAGTTTGATCGCTGTCAATTTTTCGGGGTATTGATCGGGGTCGTCGTTGGGATCAAGCACGCATACCCCCCCGTATGGGAGCGGTGGCTACAGCAGATAGATCGAGGAGGGGTCGTCGTCCGTTCGATGGAGGAGCTCGTCCGATTTTTGGGATCCGAGGCCGAAAGTCGATCGGGTACGACAGAGCTCGTACATGCTTTCATGTGGTTAACGGAGCAGGTTTCGTAGGGCATAGGGGGTTACGGCTTTCGAGAGTAGAGGTCTCGTTTTAGGAGAGCGATCGGGGTCCGGTTTAGGGTAAAATTTAAAATTAGAGTTATAGTTTTTAGAATAGTACTATAATTATATAATTTAGAGACAAGAGAGCAGAAGAGTAAGAGACGCAATAGTCTTAATAGTATTTTTATAATAGGTTAATTTAGAGAGATAGAATAATACTTTAAGGTCTACTAGAGAGTAAATAATTAGATAGAATAATAGGGTTATAATATAGCCGAGCTAGAAAACGCTTAGAAACACAATAAACAAATAGAGATTTAAAAGAGGATATTATAGACCTAATAGATTTAGAGCTAGCAAATATTAAATACTTTTCTAGAAAGGTTTTCTTAGAGTAGGAATCTTAGGGTTATAATATAACCGAGTAAGGACAAGCTTAGGTATAGACACAAGAAGACTTGGTCTAAATAGCTATATTATAGAGTAGCTACTATCGAAGATATTTAATTTTCAATGTTTTTTAATAAAACTTTTATTTAAGTAGAAGGGTTAGGGTTATAATATAATCGAGTTAGGACTAGCCTAGAAATCAGGTAAGAAAGACTTAAATAGAAGGGCTATATTATAGACCAGCTACTATAGAAGATATTTAATTTTTGATGTTTTTTAATAAATCTTTTATTAGAGTAGTAGTATTAGAGCTATAATATAATCCAATTAGGACAAGCTAAGAAGTATATTAAAGAAGATCCAGTTAGAAAGACTATATTATGAAGTAGCTAGTTTAGAAGATTTTTC